>VUQS01034938.1:0-11845 GCA_015108495.1 Heterochromis multidens | reverse complement strand
TGTTGCATTACGTGTTTTACCATGTGGTCGTGTCCCGGTGTTTCATATGCGGTGCCATCCGATAGAAACAAATAAAATGCTGGACTTTTTTCCCTCCTGGGTCCTCACTCTTTGTTGTAGTCAGTTTATTTCGGGGGCAAACATATTTGTCCCTCTAGTTTTTCCACTTCTTTGTACATTCTCTCACATCCATTCTCACAGTTTCAGCAATCTCCCTCCAGGAATTTGCTGACATTTGTGAGTCCTTATATTGATGCTATGATTATTATTCCTTATATTGAGACGATGGTTGTTATTCTTTCACTGATCAAATTCTCCAGTGAAAAAGTAGCAGGAAATACACAGGAGGAATCAGTGGTACTGAACAGGCCAATCACAATAGTGGCGGGCTGCGTCGACCCGACGTGTAGTTACATTTCTCGGGAGGTGCACATCAGGTAAGTTATGGCGTAGATTTCCGACTGAATCTCCAGTAAGGCTGGCATTACAGTGAAATGCATTATGTTTAAATCACAACTAAAATAGCTCCTATTACAAGGATGCTGACTTTACACATGAAGTCTGCTCTAACAATCATTATTAAAGGTCAATTGGTGGTGGATTTTAATGGCTGATACTGATGCACCACATCGAACTAAAGAAGCTCAGGTATGTGCTTCAAGGATCCTCAGATCATTAAGCAAACGCTGGGTCTGAAATTAATTTATTATGTGATAACGTGGTTCAAAAGGGTTTAAAATTCATTTAAAAATCTTTAAATGGTAATTAAAAAACATTACAGATTCTTAATAAAAAATGGTTTTTACACATGGAAACAACACTTGGGTGCCACTGTGCTGTAAACACCTTCATTCTTTGAGCCAGTAGAAAGTGTTGGAGCACGTCATGTTACGGTTTAACAACTACAGATTCTGAAAAGTCCAAATGAGCCAACGGCAGCTACTGAGTTTGGCTATTTTGAGAGCAGCAAGAGAGAGAGTGAGAAAAATGTGAATGATCCATCTTTCGTTGCTAACAAACAAAACTATGTTGTCAGACAAGCTAACGCACCACTGGACACAACACAGCAGTCCAGTTGGAGCCTGTGAACAGATTCTAAGACTTTGTCTAATGCAAGTGAAAAATAAAATGCAACAGTTCCAGTAAAAGGCCAGGTGGTGTCTTATTTGGTGGTTCTGTGGGTTAGCTAGAAAGCTAGAAAGTTGAAAAAAAACATAGTAAAGAGGTGAACCAAACAAAGGTGAAATCTCTGGCTCTCTTCCACAGTGTGTCTTTTGTCCTGTCTCCCTCCCCTCACCCCCAACGCAGCAGATGGCTGCCCCTCCCTGAGCCTGGTTCTGCCGGAGGTTTCTTCCTGTTAAAAGGGAGTTTTTCCTTTCCACTGTCGCCAGAGGCTTGCTCATAGGGGATCGTCTGATTGTTGGGGTTTTCTCTGTATTATTGTAGGGTCTTTACCTTACAATATAAAGTGCCTTGAGGGAACTGTTGTTGTGATTTGGCGCTATATAAATAAAACTGAATTGAAAAACACTGTCTGCAATAAAGAGCAATCACAGGGCAACTTTAGCAAGCTTGTTTTTTTTTTATCCAACCTCCATAATCATATCCATATTTTATCCAGTTTGGTCATATTTGTATCTATGTTTTGCTGTTATTACCAATAAAGTTCATGTTTTTAAACTTGCATATGAGATATCACGAGGAAGGATATATGTAACAAGTGGCATTACTGAGCATTATGGGAAATAACTTGGGAATACAAGTAAGAACCATCAAACAAAATGACCATCAAATAAGTTCACACACCCAAAAAAAAATGAAAAGAAAAAGAAAAATTAAACTCCTGAATAGCTTTTCTGACATTTTGCTTGCACTGACCCAGACAGCCGATGGTTCCATCAAGGCCAATATAGTTGAGGTCAGCCTTGGCAGCCTGCCGGTCCCGTGGGTCCTCCTGAGTCCAGTCCCGCATGTCAAACACCTTCTTCTGGCGGTACACTGCGTTGGAGTCAAAGTTGATCTTGGCATCCATGCACATCACTGTTGACAAGGAGACACATGAGATTTTGGCATTAGGGGAAGATCAACTTCGGCACATCTCTCCATCTGCGATGGGCCCCCTGGGTGCAGAATCAGCCAGGAAAAAAGTTTTCTGATCAACTCTGGGACACACAGTCTTTCCAGCCCTGGCACCAGATAGTAAATGTGCAGCAGGGTTTCTTTTTAAAGATCTTCTAAATGCATATGACCTTGGAAATTATAAAATAAGTCAATATGTCAAGAAGAGAAATTACTTTAAAGAAACAAACAGAAGTCAGGAGGACAATTAATCTCTAGCTACAGTTTACTAAAATTCTCTTTTACACTCAGTTAATTCCTGGCTTCAATTATCAGTACAAGGAAAAAGCAACACTGTGGGTCTGCAGAAAGTAAATCACAGCAGCTTTACTGAAAGTCATACCTGAACAATAACCATAGGAGAGGAGAACACTTCTATAGTTTTTGTTTTTTGTTTTTGTTTTTTTAAACACATCTGTAACCGATTGGCTACTGTGAAGGAAACTAAAGACTATTATTTATATTCTTTTATTTTTTTATTCTTCTTCAAATCACATGATGATAATGCAGAAGAGGGAGCTAACATCTCATCAAGCGCTCAGCATAGCGTTTGGCACAAAGGTCAGTGGTCTCCTTTTCTAACAAGTGTGTTTGAGAGCTGTGATTCATGCCTGAGGAGCTCGTCACTGTGCATCAGGCAAAGCCATTAACTCTGACTCACTGACAGAACAACACGCACACCTCAGACTGAAATCAATCTCCTGATCATCTCCAGGATGCTTTCATGGACAAACCCCGTCACATTTCTCCTTGCAAGAGCCCCATAAGTTCAGTTAAATTAGTCTGTTCCCCAAAATGAGAATGAACTTTAGAGGCCAAGAGCTACACAAGCATACCGACCACACACCACACTGATCTGTCACCAAGACTGCAAACCTGGATCAGACTAGCATGGCTCCACTTTCATTAATGTCAACTAGGCCTGGGTAATTAAACAATCTTGATATTTGTCAAGAGAAAAAATCCCTCAAATAATGGTTAAACTGATAAGTTGTTTAGGGTTAATGTGTACTCTGTCTGGGTCAAACCTCTTCGGCACAATCACTCCGACCTGCTACAGCAACAGGATTATGTAGCTGAAAGAAAAGAGCGTGTGAACAAAATTATTACAAGATTCAGTCCAAGTACTTCATATTTTTCTGAACAAGACGACTGCAACACAACAGCAGTGAAGATGATGCTGTTGTAGTTTAATGTGGAGACGAAGCCTCTCTACACATGTGTGCACACCCATAGGAAGTATTTTATCTAGTGTTCACAACAGCAGCGCTTGTTACTGTAACTGCAATTAAAGCACTTCCTGCTAAAAAGCTAGCAAGAGTATTTTTATCAAATCATGTGTGCAACAAGTTTTAACGTTGTTTAAATAAATAATACTATAATAATAATAATAAAAATAAATAAATAAAAATCAGTGGTTGCCCCGTGATTGCATTGAATTTCTTATCTTTTTTCTTATCTCTTTTTTTTGCTGTCAGAGACCAACTGCAGTTACTTGCAGCAACCAACTAGTCACCCAGAGGTTGGGCATGCAACATCTTCAACCACTTTAAATCACATTGCACTTGCATAGGTTGCAGGTGGGAAGCAACCCGTCTCCAAACCATCGGTGTCCGATTCAGACTGACTGCAATCACTCTCAGATAGATTGGCAAAGGTTTGCAAATAACTGCCATCTAATTTATAAATGCTGACAGACTGCCAGCAGGTTGCAATCAAGCCGGTCTGCGCCAACAATGCGTCACTTTGCAATTGGGGACTTGACTCAACTGGTCGCTGATCTGGTTGTATTCTGGTTATATTCCTATATAGAAGCAAGGTTGCCAAGAACCTAGTCATTCTGCAGTTAAATAGTGGTCCTGCAGCAGATACGTCACTATTTGTTGGGGAATTTCTGCATTTCTGTTTCAGATCTATGAGGTTCTGGCGGAACTCTGAATATAAGTAGTTAATGTGAATTTCTGTGTATGTAGATGGCAACAGATTTGTGATTTTCAATTACTTATTACGGTTAAATAGCATACTATCACAAAACAACTACATATAATTGCCAACTTGACCACATTCAGTTCCAAACTGACAGAAGACTGACGCAGTCTTATTGCCATTTCATCACCGTCTAGACGTACCAAAGGCACTTTGAAGACAGCAGCTGACTGCAATTGACCTGGTCCCTGTCTTAGATGGCTGACAACAGCTATCCTGCTTTCTGTTGCACTGATACCCACAGCATGCAGGGGCAAGTCTAAAAGGGGGGCCATGGGATATAATCTGCTAGATTTATTTGAAAGCTTCATTAACATTATTTTGTTGATTTAGATTAATATAAAATATAAATAATTTTTATAAAATGCCACCAATGAACTGAATGGCCATCCTTTAAGATTACCAGTTTGACAGATCCTTGAAAAAAAACCATTCCTAAATACAATTTGGGCATCTCTGAATTAGGCCTTTCATTTGAATACACGCTGAACTGATCGGTAAGACCAAACTGATATTTACATTTATTAAAATACCACAAAACAATGCCATTATAGTCCTTCATAATAAGCTCTTTTTCATAACATAACACTGATTCTGGCTTCATCTCTTTGTTAACAGATGTTTTTTTTTGTTTTTGTTTTGTTTTTTTAAATCATCCAGACCACATGATTAAAAAATTGAATGAAACAGAACATGTGTGAGAGAAAGACCGGAGCAGTGAAGTAAGGATGTTATGACTCAGAAGAGAAAGAGTTATCTGTTCTCACTCAGGTTGCATTTCTGATGGATTTCAACACTTATTTCCTGCTGCTGAAGCCTTAAAATGTGTTCAGAACAACTGTAAACACATTTGCTTGCCAACATGATCAGGCCACACATCACTACAACCAGTTGGGTAAGGTTAGGGGATAAGGTTAGACAAGCATTACATCACTGACAGCCCCACCACCACCCAACAAAAACAGAAATACAGACACAGACGTGTGTGTGTATGTGTACCAATGCCAGAGGAGTCTTCCACCATGGGATTGATCTCGACCATTGAGGCATCGTACTTGATGAACAGATTGTACAGTTTGACCATGGTCTCAGCTGCCTCGTCCACCAGCGCTGGAGGGAAGCCCATCTTCTGAGCAACCTGCAGCAACATAAAACATTTCATCACACATCCAAACACTTTCTGAAGATCTAAACTGCAAACATTTTGTTCCCTGCAGACACACTTTGTCAATAAAATCAGCAGCAAGATATTTTACAATAGGCAGAAATAATGCATGTTTATAGCCATGATCAACAATGACATAAGAATTATAGCTTGATTTAGCCGTTTCCTTTAACTGTCCTGAGATTTTTAGCATCTTCTTGTTCACACATGTAGCACTTTGGCTTACTCACTGCTCCCAGAGAGCTTCCTAACTCCTATCAACATTAAGACAAAAGGGGAATTTCAAACAAAAAAGGCAGCTTCGGCAGGTCTCATTAGAAGTACAGAAAGCCTGCTGGGCCTGTAAGAACATCACGCCGTTTCGAAAAATGTGGTCATGGCGGACAAAAATAAATGCAGTGAAGGAATATCAATGCTGCTCCATCTACTTTGAGAGCCCTGCAATCAACACCTCTTCTCTCTGTCAAATATATTGAGTCTCTGCTTTCACTATGACAACCAACATATTCAATATTCAGAGCCAAAGAGATGTGCAGCTAAAGAGGGACAGGAATAAAGTGGAAAAGAAAGACGGGCTGGAGAAATGAGTACATCTGCAAGCAGAATTAAGAGTGAAAGTCCACAAAAAACAAGGAGGAAGTCCAATATTAGCTTCTGAAAGACAGCTAAAAGAAGGAAAAAGAAATTGTTTCTTTTAAAAAGTAATCAAAAATGATTTCTTTATGAACTGTGTTTTGTTTGTGTGCTTTTCATATTACTTACTACAATTTCTGTAACTTTATTTTTAAGAGAAGTCTAGAATCAGTCCTTAATGTTGCCAAAAGGAGAGGAAGAAACTATTCCAGTAGTACCAACTGTACTACTGCCTTTAATGGATTATTCAGGTTAGCTGTTAATATAATTTATTTCACATTTCTGAGTTTGCAAATTAATGTTTTATAATGGAGCATTACTGACCGATCAATCCACAGTCTGTTGAGCTCTTTTAACACACTCAGTCCAGGCCTGAACTTTTGTAGATGGAGCTGCAAGAACTAAAATGTCTGATGTAGTCAGATTAAACATTAAAAGGTCTTTAATCTGCCAGTCCATGTCAACTGTCAACAAATATTCAAATTTGTTTATCCACTGCTCGAAAAAAAACTTATTCAAATACCAGAAGGGCTATTACACAAGGAGAGCTGGACAAGGCTGTAGAAGGTGTTGAGATATATAATGATTTTATCATTTTATATATTAATCAAAGGTAATCAGACTTGTTTTTAACAGCATTAAGGGGGTTTTATAAGTAAGAATAGCACTGTTATTGTGTGTGTTTAAAATAGCGGATGTGAAGACCACCTACTCTCTCTAGACAAAGAAACGGTTTCAGGTTGCTTTTATTGTGTAAGGATGAGCTAACTGGAGTTTTTAAAAGGAAGTGATGTAACCGGAAGTAGTTTAGATCGACTCCGGGCATTTGAAAGGGAAAGTTAAATCGATCTGCAGTTGTATGGTAAATAAAATGTGGAAAATGGGTTTTTGTCTCTGTCTAAACTCTTGCCAAACAAAAAGGATCGGGAGAAGCCGGCGAGCTTCAACAAAGGGCAGGAACCCAGCACCAGGAAGAGGTGGTGTGAAGAGAACGGGGCGCCAGTGGAGGACCTGCCAGTTCTGGTGTTCTTTGGCAAATGCCAGTCGAGCTGCACAGTGCAACAGGGTTAACAAATTTATATTCAAAGTGTTTAAAAAGACTGATGGTGGCTTCCATGAGGAAACCCAACAAGATGCAGCTCTCTGCTTCAGTCTCTAAAAGCACTGCTGCTGCTGTGAGGAGAGAGGGGGGGGGGGGAGCCTGATCAAGCCTTCTGCAATTATGAAACATAAGTCAATGTATGTCAGGATAAGTAGACATAACACGCCATGGCTCCAGGGTGATTGGTTCATGTTTGCAGGTTTTTGGTTTTTTGTTTGTTTTTATTAAGAGCATGTTTTTTTCGTCGAGCACATTTTTAAAGGTGGGTTGAAAAGAAGCTTTGGTGACGTGCAGATAGTAGTGATAATGCTAATTAGCCATATGCTCAGTGCTAGTTAGTCACATGGAGCTCCCTGTGAGGTTAATGCCTGGTTAAAACCTGATGGTCTTGTGAAAGCTGTAATGTTTTGAGTTTGTTCAGGTGAAGCGTGAACTGGAAATATACCACAGTTAATGGAGTTCATGATCCAAACATGATCAAGTGAACACACCTGAATGCTCAGCTCAAGTGTGCTGAATTATTTCACTAGTGCCTTTTACTTGTTCGGTACATGTAGGGGCAAAATCCTCACACTCTTCAGAAGCTGTCAAGTAGCTGTCAAGTACAGCAGCTACATTACAAACACTGCAGCATCAGTCTGTTGACAAAAGGCACCTAGCATTCACAAAGGGGAATTTCACCCTACCTGCTGTCCTTAAAGGACAGGCTTACTCTTTCATAAGGACTAGAGCCAGTGTCTAACTGAGACCATTTTAAAATTCACTGATCACATTTCTTTATGCAGCGCTGTTATTGTTTGTACATCTCATGTGAAAATCTGCTTCTGTGAAAAGCTCCAACTGAATGCCTGTAGAGTCATCTTGGTAAATAAAGCAGAAGACGGGGCATTATTTATCTTGCTTGGCATATCATCTAAAACGGGATGTATTTTTTTTGACTAACAGATTATTTTAAAGGCAACCATCAGACTGAAAAATGAAAAACAGGATGATTATTCTAACCAGGCACCAATTTCATACTGTAAACATGAGAAAATACCAGTTGTTTTCTGTAAGCCCTGAAAAATGATTATAACTTAGGCTCAGAGGAAAATTTGGGATGGTGGGAGGAAATCTGGCATTACAGGGCAACAAAACAGAATCACAAAACCTTAATTATATCAAACATATGTGCAAAAACACATGCTGAGAAGAATGCAACAATTTCTCCAATCCAAGACCTTGTTTAGAAAAGAGTCCTTCTGTAAATAGCAAAGACCCCCTTGTGATTTAGACATTTTAGCACTCACTGCAGCATGAATGCACACAAACACACTCCCTCCGTCTTCCTCCAAGTCTTCCTCCAGCCCAAACTACAAAGTTGAAACACCTCAAGTCTGTTTCGTGACTTATTACATCTACCATCGATCGTACCTTGACAGCCTGCTCCATCTTAATGCCCTCCACAATGTCGATGGGCTCCTTCACAATGGCATCTGGATTTTCTGCCGCAACATCTTCGATGTTCACGCCACCCTGTGAGCTGCCAATCAGCACAGGGCCCTGTGGGACACAAGTGGGAGGAATGGGGATTTAAATTCTCAGAGTTACTGCAATATTTTAGTTTCAAAATCTGTGAAACTTGCACCCTATATAAGACACCTTTATAAAGGAAAATGGTTGATTTAATATGAGTGATTTTATGCAAGTAAGTTTTCACTATCCTCTCCCAATAATTACAATCAAAATTACCTTCTGTTTTTTAGTGACCTGGCTGCTCTTCCTGTAATTTAAGTCCAAAGCCACATGCTTCATCTTTTTATACGTAAAAATTGAAGGATGCCATTGCCATAAAACATTCCAATGTCTTTCAATAACCTCCCAGAACAAAAGCAACAGAATGTTCTCTGACTGCACAGTAAAAGCCCCGTCCTCACACTAAAATGCAAAAGACCATAATAAGCAATTTTATAGTTGTGCCATCTCTCAAGTAACCAGTTAGTCATTGTAAAACAGAAAAAAGAAGAAACTCCCACACCTGAGTAAGTATTTCTCATTGTTGCTTGCAAATTGACACTAAATATTTTATACAATATAAAAATACTTAATTAATTTCATGGCATTCATCTGATTGTCAATAGGCTAATCACTTCAGCATGCTGATTGCCTGCAGCAGCAATGTTGGCTTCATAAACACAGCTGCATTTAAAAAAAAAAAAACTGTTTTTCCACACGTCTTCATGAGTACACATCCTACAGAAGGCACTTCAGATCACAAACCCCATTTAATACAAGGTTTAGTTCCAAAGACTCCCGAGCTGAGAAGACGTTCTTGTTTTTGTGGTGCTGAAATTTCTGTGGTGAGCAGCATCATTATCCATTTCTCCATACAGTAACAGCATGTGTAATACATTACAATCATAATTTTATTTACTGTATACAAAAGTGTGCAAAAGTTTTAAACACATTATAAGATTCTTACTCACTGCACCAGTGTTCATGATCCATGCCCGGATGATATAAGTTATAGATCGCACAACAGATACAAATGTTTGTTGGGTTGTCACCAGCTTTACTGGATGGTCAGGTTTTTATTCTTTCTTAATTAGAGAAAGCATACAGACTCACTGAACCCTGAAAAAGATCCACTGAGACTACTAAAATTCTTAGTTTAACATATACAAAAACACTGACTTTATACTGGTCAGTCATCTTCAGCTTTAGTATTGTGCTGCCATCTAGTGGTCTAAATCTGATTAAACCAACAAATCTGTTATGTACATCACGACTTTCTTGTGGGGTCAATGAACATGAGTCAAGATGCATTTAAGCTCTGACAGATAAATCTATGTGTACTTTGCTCAATTTAATCATCTGAATGAAAATATAAGAGATGACACTTTGCAGAGGAGAGGTGCTCTGCACAGTTGTAATGGCAGTAATTACAAAAACAACAGTATCACATCTAAACATCTAATTTCACATCTAGTTTTTGTAATTTAGAAATTGCTTTTAATTTTGAGAACAGATGTTTTTTTATGATACAGATCTTAATTTTTATTAATGAGCAATCTGTTTTCCATGTAAATTCAAATTCAAACTAATGAAATTACCCTAAACTACGGTGGCCCTGAGAGCTCAAACGCACTGCAACTTAAGAAAACACTAGTAAATAGAAAAACGCTGCAAAAGCACACAAAACACAATGGAAGTTGAATAAAACACAACTACCCTAACACTTACACTACCAGTGATGGGTTATTTGTAACATTACATCTGTGATTAGTGATTTTTTTTGGGCCATTTAGGCGCTGCTGCAAAACCTTATTCAATCTTATTTAAATTTATTATCTCCTCTGAAGGATTGTTTGAAAGGTTAATGTATGATTTACGAGACACAAAGAAACAGGCACTGTGAGCACTGCTTTTAAACTCTTCCCCCCCAACAACATGACACATTCAGTTCTCCCATCTTTGTGTCTCTTGGGCAAATTCATTTCACCTGAACAGCATTGTTCTCAGCTGAGGAAATGACCAAAACACATCATCTGGTTTCATATGGGTGCGTCTGTGTTCCCTCACCTGATAGGACCTCTCCATGGTGATGGCAAAGTAGTATTCTCTGCGTGGGTACCTGCGCTCGCAGATGAACACCTGGTTGCAGATACGACCCGCCTCCCCAGTCTGCTTGGTGTACAGCTTTCGACCGATCATCTGGGATGAAATGTCGCGGGCTTCCTCTGGTCTGGATATGAACAGGAGACAGAATATTTTTGTTCAGAGCTAAATTTAAAACTTTTTAAAACATACCAAGTAGGAAACTAATAAAAAGTTGCCTTTTTTAAAAATCCAACAGGGTCTCTACAGAGTACACCAGGTTCAATTTGAGGCTTTCAAACACCATTTAGCAAGTATTTTAATAACTGTTTTACCATCATAGAGGCCTAATTATGAGAGAAATTGATAAAAACCTGTAAGGACAATACAGCCTAGAATTGTTAACCAGCTGCTTGACTTTATTGACATTTATATCATATCTGTCAGCACTTCAAAGCTAATCAGTAAGCAGCAGAATGAGGATAGATGCGGTTACCAAGTTTGTAATTGCTATAAGGTCAGTTTACACAGGATCCGATGTCAGGACCAGCTGCACTGTGTATTGTACAGTAGAGAAAAAGTCCATTTCAATACTTAAGCCTTTTTATGGGACCTGAAATCAAAGCTTTTAAAAACATGACTGACTCATCACACAGTTCTCTAAACAACAGTATATAAATTCTGAGCCACAACTTTTAAAGAGAGATAATAAAACAAGAATAGACTCGTCAAACTCATTAAGAGGAAATAGATAGTCCAGTTTATTTTTTGTTCTTCAGATGAAGTCTGGAGTTCATTTTCATCTATTCTTCTATATTACTGCAGTTTGTTCCTGCTACACTGGTGACATTTTGCCAAGTAGGCAGCATTTTGTAATTACACCAGCAGTCAGATGTGCTAAATAAAAACTTATGTAACACTCTGATGCCTACAGCAGCTCAGCTATTTAATCAGCTCTAAAATCTGCATCTTAAAAAACCAAAAAAAAAAATGTGCTTAGGCAAGTAAGACAGGGTGTGATCCTGAGAATCAGTTTTCCTGTGGAGATCAGTGAAGAACATCCTACCTATTAGGAGCAGAGGCAAGGTTTCCAACAGTGTATTACAAGTTGAGCCTGGGTTGACTCTCTGTCAGGGATAGGAATTGGGATTGATTTTGTTTTTTCCCCTCGAGAGAAGAGCTAAAGTTACACTGGTCACGTTAGCTAATTAATCTTAGCCTACTGTGTTGCTATGTACCATTTTTACACATAAAAATTATTGGAA
>VUQS01034933.1:0-12077 GCA_015108495.1 Heterochromis multidens | reverse complement strand
TTCTTTGGAGTGATGAGACCAAAAATTAACTTTTTGGCCACAACCATAAACACTACATTTGGAGAGGCGTCAACAAGGCCTATGATGAAAAGTACACCATCCCTACTGTGAAAATACTGGAGGAAAATTTGCACTCGTCAGCCCGGAAGCTGCACATGGGACACACTTAGACGTTCCAACATGACAATGGTCCAAAACACAAGGCCAAGTCGACCTTTCATTGGCTACAGCAGAAAAAAGTGAAGGTTCTGGAGTGGCCATCTCAGTCTCCTGCCCTCAATATCATTGAGCCACTTTGGGGAGATCTCAAACATGCAGTTCATGCAAGACAGCCCAAGAATTTAGAGGAACTGGAGGCATTTTGCCAAGAAGAATGGGCAGCTTTACCATCTGAGAAAATAAAGTGCCTCATCCATAACCCACAAAAGACTTCAAGCTGTCATTGATGTTAAAGGAGGCAATACACAGTATTAAGAACTAGGGTATGTAAACTTTTGATCAGGGTCATTTGGATAGTTTCTGTTGTCATTATGATTTAACCTTATGAGCACAACTGTATATAGCCAGTGTTGGGTGTAACCTTTCAAAGTAGTGAGGCCAAATTAGTGAGGCTAAAGTAGCGTTACTGTAATCACATTACATTTTTCAGTAATGCAGTAATGTAATGCGTTACTGTACTAAATTCAGTAATTACATTACAGTTGCAATTATGTTGTTACCTGCATTATAAAGGTTCTTCAGTTATTGGGAAAAAAATATCACACAAACGTGCTTCTTTCTTCGTGCGCGCTTGAACGACAATCAGCTGATTTCAGTTCATGTGCAAGGAGGACTTACTTTTATTGTTATTGCACGATAAGACAAGAGTGCATTGTTGAAATGCAAAATGCATCCAGGACAGAAACAACTACATTATCCCTGAACTTCAGCAGGTAACAAAGGCAGTGATAAGCAGTCAGGCTTGCAGCCTCCATTTCTACCTGTGCATGTTTCTACTGTAGAATCACTGTGGCGATCAGTTTGAAGTCTCTTTAAGCTGGTTTTTGTCTTTGCTTTGTGTTGTTGGTTTTGTGTTCATACATACAAACTACAAGAAAGATTGTATGTGTGTCCTCATTAGGATAGAGATTTGTGTTGGTGTGTGGGACTGTAGCCTCAGGTTTATATTGTTAACTAGTAATTATGAGACAATGCGATTCAGGTCAATTTTCGGAGTAACACAAAATTATGTATTGTAACGAGTAGTGTAACGAATTACTTTCTCCAGTGAGTAATTAAGTAATGTGCTGCATTACTTACTTAAAAAGTACCAAGTAATGTGTAATACATTACTTTTTTTTTTAACAACAACCCCAACACTGATATAGCAAGAGAGAGAGCCACAATCATAACACACACACATACCACTCACATCCACACTGTGGCTGTGTGTGATAATCCACTATCTTTCTTCATGATGAGGTCATCGCAATCTACTATGTACACACATACAAATGCAAATCTTCTGATCTCCCTTATGTCTTCCTCCTCTTCAAAGCTTTTGTCCCGCTGCGTTCAGACTCTATCATTAAAAGTGATCCTTGATGGAAGCTGTGCAGAAACACCGAGGAATACCATGGAAGGTGCAGATGGGAAGAGATGTAACAGAATCTGATCAGGGATCAGGAGAGAAAGAGAAAAACAACTGAAGAAGGGACAGGACAGAGAGGGGGACAGATAAGAGAACAGAAGAAAATACAAACAGAAAGGAAAGGGCAGCTCTGTGATTCTGTTAATTGGAGGCTTTTGGGAAAAGTAACCTGAATGCTGCAATTATATTCCTCCAGAGAGAGTGTATTAACACACACAAACAGATACAGCAACAGATATCCTTACACAACATCACACATTTCTCCATGTATATCTTATTAATTAAAAAAAACCAAACATACACATTGCTCACCACACTTTGTTGTGCCTTAGGTTAAATAGTTAGCTATTAGTTAAGTTAGTTAGTTTAGCTATGCAAGCAGCAACCAATTTATTTAATAACAGTTATCAATTTACAGATGTTTATCCATCAGCCTGTCCTCAAAGATACAATAAGATAAAACAAATTTCATTGTTAACCTTAATGTGGAGTATGCAAACTAGGATAAAGCTTAGATAGGAACTAGCTGTACATTAAACAAAAAGTTATAAAACATATTGTGCACTTACAGCAGGTCTACACGGTGAGAGTAGAACCAGATTTTACCAATATTCTTGCATTCCCTGATTGTATAATTATTTGGGTAAGTATTGATTGCCGGCACTCGGTTTACTTCTCAAGATGTGTGCTGCCTGTAATCCTGAAGTACAGCAGAGAAACCATAATGCAAGCCAAAAGACTTCTTACATCTCTGAACCTTTAAATTAATTGTTGAGTATATAAAATGACAGACTAAGATCTAAGAGCCCTACCTTAGCACACAGCACCTTTTACTATTAAATCTATAAGTTAATGGGCTTTGCCTTTGCTTTCTGACACACAAAGCCACATCCCTTGTCATTTCTTAAAGATGGATGTATGGTTATAGAAACTGTGAAAAAGGTAAAATGGATCAAAGCTGACAGGCAGTCAGACAGAAAGAGGAAGCTGGAAACCATGAGAAAGACAGAATGATACATTGATAGACAGATAGAAAGACAGAGAGGCAGGTGGAGGGGAGGGCGTAGAAACAGAGGAGGTCACATATGCTCACTTCCATAGACATAAGCCCTGATTAAATTGAGTGTGTAGTAGCTGGCTGCTTTTCAGGTGCGTGTGTGTGTCTGTGTGTGTGCGTGTGAGTCCTCTAATATTGTCTGTAGTCCCATGGGCTGTAGCTGAGCAAACTCAATCAACTCCCACTCACCTCTGTGGCCCTCCCTACACTGTCAGGCCAGGACTAGACACTGGCCTGGCTTCTCCTCTGAACTGAAAAAGAGAGAGAGAGAGAGAGAGAGAGAGAGAGAGCATTCACTGTGTGTATGAGTATGCATTGTGTGTGCCTGTGTGGGGGCGCATGTTCAGGTGTGTCCTTGAAAGAATCAAAAGCCTCTGCAGATTGAATGCATTAGTATGAGAGACAGGTTTTCAATAAGTTTAGCTTGCACATGTGTGTTTGTCACGCTTACAAGATTAAAACCAACATTTTCTTTCCTACTCAATTGTTTTCCCCCTCAGAGTTATTATTTTTTGCTGATCTGTCGATCTTATTGAATCCAAATGATGGGTTTACCAGGGTACAGACACACGCACACAACTTCTAGCGTCACTAACCTCTGGCCCCACATACACACCTGTCAATCAGCAACATCTGCCATTAAAAAGCCGCCGCTGTGCTAATTGAAGGTCTACTTGCAAAGAGAGAGAAAGCGGCACATGCAGACAGGTTGTACTGGCAAAGACAACACCAATCAATCAGCTGATCAATCATAATTGGCTTATTTGCATATTTGCCACATATTCACAATCATCCTTCATTTATGCAAATGGGTAGCAGAATATGGGCTCCAGGGAGAGAGAGAGGTCAGAACTGAACTTGGACCTGTTGGTTGCTGAGAGATCAAATTAGAGCTTTATTTAGATTTATGCAGATGTTAACAGTAATGATATACAGCAGGCACGGTGCCCTTGGGCATCAACGAAGACATTAATGCTTCTACAGCTGGAGCACTGAGACACACTGTCCTACTGTTCAAATACTGTGTCTTTGAAATAAAGACAAACCTGTGAGCTTCATTTGTATTGCAACCTAAAGCAGGATTCATATATTCGTGTATTCTAATTCTGGACTTGAGTCTCATGGTAGCCTGACTGAAGAATTTATACTGCGAGGCTTTCTCGCAGTGTGTCAGCAGGTGGTCTCATGGTTGGAAAAAAAAAAAAACTGATTCAGTTTTGCTTTTAAACAATGCAGCAGATTCAAGTTATTTCTTGGAAATGCTGCATTCAGTGAACTTCCCCACAGAGGCAAAGTAAATCTGCATCATGATCCACAAATATACCAATAAAGCATTAAGAGATGAGATGATCATATATAAAGTTTATCTGCCCCTTGTTTTAGTGTTGTGGGTAATTGCTGTATTTATCACAAAGATCATCTTTGGTGAATGTTGACTTTACCCAACAGCAAGTAGTTTCGATAGTGTGAGAATGTGACAGTATTGAGGTAAGTGTGAAAGTCCAGAAAAGAAGATGCTACAGGAGTTCATACATTTTCTGTTTTAAAAAACATTATTTTTAATTAACCATAAGTCAGAGTGTAAACTGCTCCACACAGGGAATAATTTGCAGACAGTTAAGAAACAGGAGTTGATTAAAAAAAACTGTTTCAATAAACAGTGTAAACACTCTTTAAAAGGCCAAATGGGCAGCAGAAAGACAAGAGAATCTCACTAGCCAAGTAAGCTCTGACTTGGCTTGGAGTCAGACTCATCATCGGTCGAAGTTGAACTCAGCCAGGACTACCTACTGTCACCGATTTATTTCATAACTTCAAGGTGTAGCCAGGTGTTGGAGGATTTCCAGTTTGGTGGCCTCAAGATCACCTCTTTGCTTTTTGCAGATGACGTAGTCAGTCTGGCTTCATCCACCAGGGACCTCCAGCTTACACTGGGGCAGTTTGCAGCCGAATGTTAAGGAATGAGAATTAGAACCGCCAAGGGTGATGCTAGGGGTTGTCAGGAGGAAAATGGGTGGAGTGCCTACTCCAAGTCAGGGAGGAGTTTCTGTCCCAAGTAGGAGTAGGAGGAGTACAAATATCTTGGGGTCTTGGTCATAAGTGGGGGGAAATTGGGATGAAGCTATCGATTTACCAGTTGATCTATGTTCCCAACCTCATCTGTGGCCATGAGCTGGGGGTAGTGACTGAAAGAACAAGATTGTGGATACAAGCAGCTGAACTGAATTTCTTCTTTAGGATGTCTGGGCTCACCCTTTGAGATCACTTCATGAGCTCTGTCATTTGGGAGGGGCTCGGAGTAGAGCCATTGTTCCTCCACATCAAAAGGAGCCAGTTGTGGTGGTATGAGCATCTGATTAGGATCCTCCTAGGCATTGCTTAGGTGAGGTGTTTTGGGCACCTCCTACCAGGAGGTTGACCCAGGGCATGGTGGAGAAATTACATCTCTCGGCTAGCTTGGAAATGTTTTGGTGTCTCCGTGGAAGAGCTGGAGGAGATGGCCAGAAAAAAAGAGGTTTGGGCATCTCTGTGGCTACCCCCACAACCCAGACCTGGATTACTGGGAGGAAATGGCTGAATGAACTTACACGCCACAGTAGTTTAAAAAACTATCTCCCTTTGATGAGTCCCTACATCCCCAATCTTTAGGACCACTGATGAATTCTACATTCTCATATCACCAGGCCATAACCAAGGACATCCAAGGGGCCTAGCTTTACCACCAAACTCATTATCATTATCATCATCCTCACATTGGGCTACATCTTTCCACTCATTACACAAATAAATAATCAAACTTCTAACAAACACCTGGAAGGAATTGAAAAAGTGAACACATGAATATTACAAACTATCATTATTGAAATTATGACTTTAATCACACTGCTGTAACATTTTATCATTAATGTGTTAGGATCCTAGTCTGTGGACTTATCAAATATCAAATGTGGATTATCAAATTAATTAAATTTTATGGAGGCAAATTATTCGGTTATATTTTCACCATGTGCTCCCATTATGGTGCTGCCTTTGATTTCAGATTTAATGCCAAAGAGCATAAGGCAATGAAAATTTTATTTTAGATAATAGAAAATAAATTCTGCCCAATGGAAAGATTAAATGTATAAATTTTCACAATGTGCAAACACGTTTATGTAATCTATAAAATATGTACTAAGATTTTATATTGCTTACTGTATATTAATCAGCATATTGTAAATGTGTTAATGGCCAATAACATGATAGTCTGTAGCTGAAATCAATGCAACTGCACCACCATGCATCATGTTTACATGCTTCAATACATGAGTATATGGATGTACATATTTCAAAAATGCATACGCCATTTGACGTTTGAGTGTGTGTATGTGTGTGTGTGTAAGCTTGAACAGTACTTACTGTCCAAGACACACAGAAAGGTTATTGGCTTCAAAACAGTTCAATATGTCAAATAAACACCCAGCTCAGTGAACAGCTGGAGAACAGAGTGCGGAAAGGAAGAGAGAGGGAAAGAGAGTAGAAGGACAGAGATGAAAAGGGATGAGAACAGAGGCAGAGAGAGCTCGGGGAGGGTGACAAAACTGGACAGAGAGGACAAGAATGAGAGATGACTGAGAATAGGAAAATAAAAGAGATAAGGATGAAGGCAAACTGGAGGAAGACTGGCATTTTTTTTTGTAATTATAGGGTTATAGCTATTTCATTCATAGCTTTCATTCTTAAACACCTCAATTAACTGACCATTTATGGCAAAATCTGTAGCAAGCATACATCAAGATGTACAGATTCTAATCAAAGATATACAGTCAAGTCAAGGGTGAATATATTTCGGATGCAATACCATCAGAAAAGTAGTTCCAACAACCAGAAACGCAGTCATAAAGAATTATGTGATGAGAAAAGCAAGGAGTCCTGCAACAGATGGCCCTACAGCAAATAAAGCGAAATGTGTCAAGTTCTCCAAGATGCTTGGAACAAGCTACCTGCCAAGTAGTTTGAAGAACTGTGAACTGGTGCTATTTTACCAGCAATGGGTGGTCAGACCAAAACTTGATTTAATTTAGGATTTTTCCATTTACTGCACTTTGTTTGAATTTATTTGAAAACACTCACACTTTATGTTTGTTGCCTGAAACGTTTGCACAGGACTATGTAGAAGAGTACCTGGATAGTTGTCATAGTGACCAAGGCTGAACTAAGAAAGACTGTATTATTTTGGACAAAAATGAAGGATGAATATGTCACAGTAAACACAAGATGAATGAGTGAGTAACTGTACTGCTGCAGTCGTATAAAGGAGTGTGTGAGTATGTGTGTGGGCTATCGCCTGTGGGTCAGTGTGTAAGAGTGATCAGATACTGTATGACTCATACTGTTATCTGTCAAGCCACACTGACACCCATTATACCATCTGTTTATCAGTGCTTTGATAAATGACAGCTTGACACCAAAGATGTCAACCAAATCAAAACAGAAGGATTAACACTTCTGCTGAAGTCAGAGGGGCAGAGTTTGTGAGCAGGCAAGTCTAATCTTCAACACCTACAAAGCATAAACACATGAGTGGATTCAGGTTGCATTCACACTGAAAACAAACTGTTATACCCTGTTAGGCAGTGAGTAAGCTGAGAAAAAACACATTAATTTCAATCTTGAATAAGCTTTGAGAACATCAGTTTTAGCCAATAAATATATAATTTGTTGCTGTGTATATCCTGGAAGATGTAAGATTTCAGAGCATGTGACGTAGAGACATTTCTCTTATACAACATGAACAAAAGCAATTGTATGGTACTGTGGAGATTCATAAAGTCTCAGAGGTTAAGCGCTTATTACTCAGTGGAAGGCAAAATCTAAGATAGATGTACTGTATTACAGAGAAGTTGAATATCTAATCACACACCTACACAAAGCTGCACATGGCAGCCAACACCTCTTGTCAACATCTCTAAGTGATGATTCCATTTAGAAGTGACCTTGACTATGATGAAGAAAGAAGCACGAGAGAGGCAAAGTAAATCTGCATCTGTAAGGACTGTATGCAGAGTGAATGCATATCTATGTATGGAGTGTAACTTTTTGTGTATCTGCAGGCTGTCTGAAGTAGAAAAGATGGCACAGTCTTCTCAGCACTGTAAAAACCAACAAACCAACAGCCCTCTACTTAGAAAAGTCAGTTTAAGGCTGTGCCATTCTGTTAAGTTTCTCTATTTAATTTTTTTGTCAAGCACTTTGTTGCTGTTTCTGCTTTCATGTGGTGTCCTTGTCCCTGTGTTTCGCGTGAGAGAGAGTGGGTGGGTGAACGCGCTGTACCAGCGTGTGAAAGCATGCAGAGAATCACAGGTCATGCACAGGGACGATGAGTAAGCTTCCTGAGAACAATATGGTGTGTTTGTGCATGTGCTTTTAAGTTTTTTTTCTTCTTTTGCTTAAATGAGACCAACACGGGATTGGAAACCATTCTCTCAAGAAGAAAAAGTCACTTGTTTCACCATGTTCCCCAATTAAGCAGTAGTAGTAAGTATGACGGCAGCAAAGGTGGAAGTGAGTTGATGTTGTTCAAAAGCTATAAAGGAAGGGTACAGAGGAGGTCAAGGTGGATCAGTGGGTGAGCAAAGTGCTGGGGATTATCACACAAGATGGCTTCTTGTTTCCTGTTTCAAAAATGCTTCCTGATATGCAGTGTTGTTTGTCACTTTTTTATCACCCAGCAGTGATTTGTAATGGTTTTAAGAAGGTACAGAAAATTGTAGTATCTTTTTGAATAGGGTTTGGGGGGCATATCAGAAAACAGTAAAGTTTTCCTTGCTGTTTAATTTGTGGAACTTGTGTTTTCAGTGAAAGTCTCAACAAACAAACAGACTTTTTGATGAACTCGGTGAATCACAAACTACAATATGGAATCAAACAAAAAATATTAAACATGTATTTTGAGTTCACCTTTCTATTTCCATTTTAAACATCATAAAATATATAGAATTTCTGTTGTAGAAAACAAACATTTATCAGCTGGGAATGAAATTTTCACAGAGTGCTGTCAGTCTCAAGAACAGAGATACATTAATTTATTATGATTTTATTAAAATTGCCTATGGAGACAAGGTTACAGCTCTCCTTCATACACAATCCTCACTCTTACCTGTGACTTCTCCACGTCTCTTTAGTTTTGGTTCAGTTTTATTCTCCCTGCAGCTGTCAGGCACAGGCTACCAGCTACCAGCTAGACTTGTGGATGTTATATCTTTCATTTGACTCTTCTTCCTATTGTTTGTTGGTTTTGATTACCAGGTTCTTTCAAATACAAAACATTTAAATTTAAATTTTTTGGTGTTCTTGCCCAGAAAGTTTTTTTTTTTTTGAGAGGTTGCTGGTGGTTGCACAAATAAACCATGTTTAGCTGAGATTTACATGTTGCTGTCTTGTTGCTGCTGTTTTGAATTGGCATATAAATTTAGAAAGACAAATACACTAGACAGAATTAATTAAGCAATTAGAACACACACACACACACATACACATTTATCTATTTATCTATCTGTGGGTTGAAATGTACTGCATCTTTGCTTGCATAGATATAAACGAAACAATATAATCAATAGCATCAAAAGCGTGCACTCCAGAGAAGACAGGAGGATATTGACTGAGAGACAGAGAGAGGGAGATTTGACAGGGAAGAGTGCAGGCTGGCTGATGCTGAGCGACCATCTGCCGAAGTTTTTCTTCCCTTCACTGTGGTTTCTGAATGATAGCATCTTACTCTCCAAATCTCTCTGTTGCATAGTCACATTCACAAGCATAAATGCTGTCTCTTTGTATCTTTTATCTTTCACCTCTCTTTCCTATCTGTCTGCCACTCTGTCCCTATTAAAACACAGGCTGTTTTGTGCTAAGAAGGAAAGCATACAGTAGATCCCACTTGTGCTATGACTCACACGTTAACCCCCACAACAAGCCTTTAAAGCCACTGTTCACATGCACTGAACATTTTCTTGACCATTCAGCAAACAACCTTCCTGATTATTTTGAGTGTCCCTGTAGATTGTGTGTCTTATTTATTTAATTTCCAGTTTTGACTTGTTATATCATTGGTAATCAATTAATCAACTTAGTCACTTCTCCTTGGTTTCTGGGTGTCTGGAGAAATAATGAAACTGACGTGTACAGTGGGGCCCCTCAGGAGGTTAATCTGGCTATGACCTTACCAGTGCTATTTATGACACTTAGCAAGCTAGCTGCTTGAGAGCCTTATTCTCCCTTTTCAATTAATTTTTATTGAATGAAATGATGAAAAAATGTCATGGGGCAGTAAATGTCATGTTAGAGAGGAAAACCACACTTGAGGAACTTTTATGATTGATTAGCGCAAATATTCCCAGTTTGCTAACATGGTAGTTTAACAAATTACAGTGCAGAAAGTGCCACTGGAAATGGTGTATAAAGACCACAGATCATCAAGTAGGAACCCTCAAGCTCAACTTCTTCAAATTCTTTCAGGCAGTAAAAACTCACTTTGACTGCTGTATTTGATCATAAACATGCCTACAAAGTAGTTCTAAGAACATGTTTAGGAGGGGAAATAGCAAACACATACAAGTAAATATGAACAACATCTATGATCCATCCATTAGTGAATGCCGTTGTACAGTACATGCATCATATTGCAGATCTGTATTTATGTTTAGGCTCTATGCCTGTGAGACAGCGTGACACAGTGATCACGGTCCAAATGATTAATGCTGGTTTCTGTCAGCTCACATTAACTTCCTAAATGCGACATTTATCCTTTCTGCTACACTAGGTCACTGAATCCCGATTAGCTGGAAACTGCACAACAGATTTGACTTCATCCCTCAAGCTTTGACTCATCAAATGAAACAGGAGAAAGTTCAGCCTAATCAAGCAAATCAATTGAGAAAATTATGGCGTTGTTATGATTTGTGCCAGTGTCTTGCAGCAAAAATGGTAACAATGAAAAGGGTTTAATAATATTTACTCATGTGAATGCCCAGAATATTGCCCAGTATAAAATCAATGATAGCTACTGGTAGCTATTTTGTGTGTAATGACTCAGCAGTTTTCTTAGCAAGTCATTTACCAACACTTTTCCCTAATAGCCTCTATGGAGAGTTAACAAATAGTTGTGTGAACATGTATATGGCTTAAATAAATAATGTGAAATTGAAATTCTATTGTTTATTGTCTTAAAAAATGTAGACTGAAGCACTGTAATGACTAATTAAGTAAACCTGGTAAAAGCTAAAAGCTGTGTGACCTCATTGTACATCAAGAGCAGTCTAAAACTGCATAGGCAGACAGAAATACATGCATAGACATGAACAAAATACTGAATATTAGCATATTTCAGAAATTCATAATACATTTATAACTGGCAGCATAATAAAATTTTCCTGTGGTTATCAGTCAAATTAGTTGATAGGTAGCTTAAAAGGTCTTTTAACATCATTGTCAAGGTTAAGAGACTTGCTTCTTAAAAAAAAAAAGAACTTTTATTGAGGTGATGCAGGTAATCCAAAAGGCAGCAAACTAACACAAATCCACAGAGAGCACACATTAGGAAGGGCAACAGTGACACAGTATGACTCAACAAAGAACTAAGGCAAAGTCAAGCATTAAATAGACACAGGAGGTAATCAGGGAGATTGAGAACACCAGGGTAACAAGACACAGCTGAAACTAATTAAGACAAAAACAAAGAAAAGGCATGGCACAAGAGACAGAAATAACAAATAAAACAGAAAGCAACTAAAAGGGAATCGCAGAACAGAGACAAAGTTTTGACAACAAGGTACAAGATGACACCACGGAGGCTAGACTAAACTAAAATAAAGTATCAAATATAAAAATCAACTCAAAACACTAACAAAAACCAGAATACAAAGTAACAGTAACATTCTATAATATAGCCCACGACTAAGGGTGTAATTTCCCTGTAATTAAATGGAATTTCAGTGTATTTTATTTAAAATTACAATGTAATTATATTTACCTACAAACACTTAAAGGTATGTATACTAGAATAAGGCAGTAACAAGTCACGTTTTTAAGAGTAAGAAGGAAATAATTATACTTCAAGTTAATTTAAGTAGTTTGTAAGTAATTTTAAGTAATGCGTAAGTAATTTTAACTAGTACATAACTTCATGTATTTTACAGGAAAGAGGAAATAATTACATTGTAAGTACATTTAAGTCGTGCATAAGTAATTTTAAGTAGTGCTAAATTCTGGGTATTTTACAGGAAAGGAGACACAAATTATACTGTAAGTAATTTTAAGTACTGCATAAGTAATTTTAAGTACTGCAAAATTTCTTTGTAATTTTTCAGAAAAACAAACAATATTTCCCCATCTTACTTTTTCTGTATGCTGTAC
>VUQS01034931.1:0-54360 GCA_015108495.1 Heterochromis multidens | reverse complement strand
TGCACTGCTGTGCCAAACATATTTGCTTTACCAAGATGAGCTCTATAGACTCTATAGGCTCGTCTTGTTTGTATTTTTTTTTTTTTGTTGTTGTTTTTTTTTTTTTTTTTTTTTTTTTTTTTTTTTTTTTTTTTTTTTTTTTTTTGCCATTCAGAGGTGGACTTGCTGGTGTATTTCAGATCATTGTCTTGGTGCTTAACCAAAGTGAGCTTGAGCTTCAGGGCACAAACTGATGGCTGATATTCTCCTTCAGGATTTTCTGGTAGAGAGCTGAATTCATGGTTCCATCAATTACAGCAAGTCATCCAGGTCCTGAAGCAGCAAATGAGCCCCAGACCATCACACTACCACCACCATGTTTGACTGTTGGTATGATGTTCTTTTTATGAAATGCTGTGTTAGTTTGATACCAAATGTAACGGGACTCAAACCTTTCAAAAAGTTCAACTTTTGTCTCGTCAGTCCACAGAATATTTTCCCAAAAGTCTTGGGGATCATCAAGATGTTTTTTATCAGATGTGAGATGAGCCTTTGTGTTCTTTTTGGTCAGCAGTGGTTTTCTCCTTGGAACTATTCCATTGTTGCCCAGTCTCTTTCTTACTGTTGAGGCCTGAAGTTCTTAAGATGCTGTTCTGGGTTCTTTTGTGACCTCCTGGATGAGTCGTTGATGCACTCCTGGAGTAATTTAGTAGGCCGTCTGCTCCTGGGAAGGTTCAGCACTGTTTCAAGTTTTCTCCATTTGCGGATAATGGTTCTCACTGTGGTTCATTGGAGTCCCAAAGCTTTAGAAATGTCTTTGTAACCCTTTCCAGAATGATAGACGTTTCTCAGCTGTTCTTGGCTTTCTTTACATCGTGGCATGATGTGTGGCTTTTTGAGATATTTTAGCCTACTTCACTTTGTAAGACAGGTTCTATTTCTAAGTGATTTCTTGATCCAACAGGTCTGGGTGTGGCTAGTGAAACTGAACTCCATGTTTTCCAAACACTGTGGTTAATCACAGTTAATAAATGATTTAACAATTACTTTTTCACACAGGGCCAGGTAGGTTTGGATAGCTTTTTTCACTTAATAAATGAAATCATCATTTAAAAACTGCCTTTTGTATTTTCTCAGGTTATCTTTGTCTAATATTAAAATTTGTTTGATGATCTGAAACATGTAAGTGTGACAAATATGCAAAAAAATAAAAAGGAAATCAGGAAAGGGACAAATAGTTTTTCACAGCACTCTAAGTTGACTGAAATAAAATTAATAACTAGAGTTCTGAAAAAAAACTAGAAGTGAAACAAACTTTTGTACCAAAAAAATGGATGAAAAAAAAATATAGAGGAAAATTCTATAATTCTAGTCTTTGCTAATACAATCAAATTTGGCATAATATTTAGAAAGAATAAAACTAACACCAAAACTAATCAAAACTGAACTCAAACTAAACATTTTCAAATAATAAAAACTAAACTCAAAGTCCCCAAACAAAACAAAACAAACAAACAAAAAAAACCTCAAGGCAGAATAAAAAAATAAAAATGAAAAAATGAAAAAATATAAATCTGTAACTCCAAGTCCAACTCGAGCTCTGCAGCCTCAGTGAGCTCATCATAACGGCGCATCTCCGCTCGCTGCAGTCTAAGATGGAGGAACTAGAGTATATCCAATTATGGAATTAGATATTCTCTGGAGAATCAGCTGAGTGATTTGGATGCCAGTAGGGTATTGCCCACTAGTAAATTGATTGTGGATAAAAAATATAAAACTAAAATACTCAGGTGGGCACGGTTCCCATATGATTATGATCCACCAAGTCACCGGCAATCCATCTAGGGACCCATCTAGGACTTTGTATGAAGATTTTGTATGAAGAACATCTTTTTGCTGTTAGTAGCTCTGATAAGACTCTGTCCTGCTGGATTAGTAGCAGCCAGCCAGCCAGTAGTACATTTATTTCCTCACATAGTGGTCAAGTGGCTGTATTTGTGTGTATGTCTCTGTTTGGGTCTGTCACCTGGCCAAACAGTTCCTTCTCAATATTGTAAGCTGACACTGAGGCTAAAGCTAAGATACAGGACCTTCCTTGTAATGGGATTCTGTCTATTAGCAGTAACAATACAACAAAGTAATAAATAACCACACATTCTAAAACACATGAAAGAGGATGTTCACAGCCTCTGTGAGTGTAATACCTGGCCACCGCTTGGGCAATAATACTGGTGGAACTGCTAATAGAGCATTATGGGAGCCCAGGGACCAATACTGACAGGTGATTTATGTTGCCTGTGACGACTTCGGCCCTCAAACCAAACCCTGATAAAAGAAGAGCTAGATTGGAACAAGCAGGATGATGAATAGACTACACGATCCAGAGACCCGTCTCATTAGAGAGAGGAAAAGAGAGAGACGGAGCTCTGGCCATTTAGCTAATGTAGCGAGTCACTGTGTGTGTGTGTGTGTGTGTGTGTGTGTGTGTGTGTGTGTGTGTGCGCTCACTGAGGGAGCTGAGCAGCGGCAGCTTGTTCTTTCCGCAGCAGTAGCAGATTGGAAATTAATGACACACTAAATATATGGCGAGGCAGCTTGACCCTGCATAATGGCAACATATAGGATTAACCTTGGTTGCCACTTGGGGCCATTGTTAGCCCCACATGCTGTTACAAGTAAACAGGGGGCCGCTGCTGCAAATAGGTATTTGTGAGCTCCCCTGCTGTTGGATAAAAGAAAAAAAAAATACTGATTTATTTTCTCACTGCTTCAGGGGATAAAGCGATGCATTTAGGATTAAAGGATTCAAAGTTTGCATTTAATAAATAGTCAAAGCCCGGATAGTCACAGGGAGGAGAGAGCAAAGCACGGAGGATTATAAGAGATGAATTTCAAAAAGGAAGTATCTTGGATGCTAAGGTGGATGAGAGGGAAGGAGATATGTTTGAGTGTGGAACTGGTGGCCTTATAAGACGAGCCAGTTTTCCATTATTTTTCCAAGAAAATAATTAGCTGTAAAGTCAGTGATTGATGATTGTTGATTACAGTGTTACAAATGATTATCTTTGCATAGGTTCAACCAACAGTGTGTAAAACAGTTAAAGGCAGCTTTACTTCAACCAATAACAAGGCAGTAATATAACATCTCATCATGTTATGGGTTCATTCTGCATTATTACCATTGATGATGGTATATAACGTTGAGTAAAGTTTACATTTAATGAATGGATGTGGTTATTTGTGCCTGAAAAACATAGTTTATGTTCCACTATATTATATATTACATAATTTGCTAGTTTAGCATGCGCCCAAAGACAAAGCAGCTTCCTTGATGACCAGTTTTTCCCAGAACCACATCTGTTTACTCTAAAGTCTCTCCAATGTGAGCAACACCAGTGGTTTTGTTGTTTACAGCAAGAACAATCACAAGAGTGTTCCTGCATCCCCGGCACCCAAGGAAGTGAATAACATGGATTACTTTTAAGTTTAGCAGCAACATCCTCACAACAAGATGAAAATCGTTAGTGTTACCACGTTGGGCAGCTAATGATCTACCATTAGCTGTGTAGGTCAACAAGCCAGACTTCTTGTATGCTTTTTCTTGTATCAGAAATTTTGGTTTCCTCCTTCAGAACAACAGTACGGTGGGTTAATTATTTTCTGACTCATATCTGGATACTGGAGTTGGGAGCATTGCTGCTTGCTTGGCTGATGTGTGGTACAGGGAGCCACCCATCAGTGTCTGCTAGGCCTCCCATCCCAGCATTTGAATCACTGAACTGGACCTCTCCACCATGCACATGTTGTTGGTGTTTTTTATAGAATTTTTAATGCAAAGGGTTAGGTAGCCTACAGATCGCCCAGGAAGTCAGTGCTTTAGTTCTGGTGACTTATGTGTCTATGTAATGCACCCATACAGTTTATGAATGCGGCTAACCACCCAAGTTTTCTTGCATTATCCAATAATTTAGCACTCTGCATCCAAATATGGACCAAAAAAAGCTATCGTGCTAACATGCTGATGTTTAGGAACAATCCTAGTTAAAAGTGATAGCATGCTAGCACTCGATAATTAGCACAAAAACAAAGTAAAGCCGGGGCCGGCGGAGCACCAGTGTTATTTACAACCCATCGTGTTATTTACAGTTCAGAGCATATTGCGGGACAGCTGCTCCGTCTTTGTTTGACGGTGTGCCAAACTAGCTGCTAGGCAGACACTGTGTGTTACATAGCGATGTAGCACACAGTGGATGAAAAAATGATGGCAATATATCAAATAGGTGTGAAAAGATTTCACTGAAAACCACAACAGGGGTTTGTATAAAATGCTGTGTATACCCATCTAACAGTTGCTGAAATACTGACAGACACTGCTATCCACCAAGCCACGCCACTAGCTGGCTAAAAACAAAGTGAGAAAAGTTGGATCCACAACAAAAGTCAGCTCATTCACATCGGAAAACCTCCCTGGCCGAAGCCTCCTTCTTTTATTGCCATGATGGATTTCCCATTTAGCTTGACCCTATATTCATTAAAAGAGGATTTAAACCTGTTAAAAAGGGAGAAGAGAGAGGCCCCTTGGGGAGTGTGTTTGCTCTGCCAGGCCCCCTGCCTGAGACACACACTTTCTCCTTCACACACACACACTGGCTGCTCTCCTTGGCCTATAACTCTCTCTCAGACAGGTCTTGTTAGCCGTGGAGGGCCAGGAAGGAGGGTCCAGGTTTTATTAGTGGCAGCAGCTGCACTCCTCTCTGGCTCTATAAAAGGTAATTACTGCTGGTGGTAACAAGCTAATTGATTGCTAATTAGGTGAATCAGTTCTCTAAGTGCTGTCCCATTTATTGACAGATGGTGACAGAGAGTGTGTGAGATGGTTTAGCCTGTGTATTATTTAGGTGCTTAGAAGAAGAGTGCTGTGGTGGTGAAAACACACACCTAAAGGTGAATCTCCATGTGGTGGAGGTCGGACACTATTGGACGACACAGGAGCAAAAACATGATTGATTCAGCGAAGGCTCGCAGTCGGAGAGGAAATGAGAGCTGAATGGGGGCGGCGCACGGTCTGTCGGAGCGCTCTGGGGACCAACGGGTCCCCAGCACACACTTTCATATGGAAATGAGGGGCCAAGCTGACACAGAAGGAGCAAGAGGGAGCTGGAGAGTATATGTGAAGGAGAAAGGGGAAGAGCTTGAGCTCATCAGCAGGCATGACAGCAGGAAAACAGAAAGGAGGAGGGGAGCTGCTGAGATGAAGGCAAAAGAGAAACAATAGATGTGGTGGGAAATTCAACAGAACCAGAAACCACAACTGTACCTAAATGTAAGAAATAATCCTTTTTTTTTAAACTGCAACAGGACCAAACAATGCTAAAAATATTTAGTAGCTCCCTCAAAACAAAACACACAAAAGAAAGGTGTGGATGAAACATTTAAACAGAGAAGAAAATAGACTTTATAAACATGTCTTGGGGGATTAAAGATGTGGAAAAGGAATTATGGGAGATAAACCTCCAAGCTGTTATAATCCTGTACAATGTATTCTATATAGTGATAGAAAGTTTACAAGAATAATCATTTACAAATAATTTTACATAGTTTCTTTGGCACATATTGAGTATTCCTTAGTTCTTACTGGAGCAGTAAATCAATTCTTATTTCACATTTAACTTGTCAACATAAACACTTTAATTATGACTGATAAAACTGAATTACGACACTTCACGTAACACTCTGATGTCTCTTTATACCCCACAACTAATTAGTTGACAGTTGATCTACAGACAAGAGAGACGAAGGACCTTATTTTACTTTTGTACTTTACAGTTATGTCCAGGACATTGACTTTTTCAATACATTTTTGTGTAACAGACTTACAGATTGCCTTAAACCAAAGGGCAAGGACAAAAAAGGAAGTGTACAAAACAATTTGACTTATTGTAAACATGTCAGACTATATACAGCCAGAGGTTTGATACATTGACACTGCTGTAAGTATACTGAAAGTATAAAGTAAATTTCATATCAGCGATATAATATCAGCATATGGCCTTTTCATTCACTAAATGTTTGCATTAATATGCAGTGTTCCAAATGAACTGTTGATGAGCAATCTGGTTTGTTTACATGCTACTTCTGCTAACCTGCTAATGCTGCTAACTTATCCAGCATAATGAAATAGCCTATTAAGTGCCAGCTTCGTAGCTGATGCTGTTTCTAATTTGTCTTTACTAGTACATGCCCGCGTTACAGTGTTGTTTCACCTATTCACGCTGCTGACAAACTGATATCCTTAATCATGTTGAGAAAAGCAAAAAAAAAAAAAAATACATAAATAAAAATAGGAGCGTTAGATATTGTTTATGCATGTATAATTCAGCTTTGTTGGCTATAAATGAGATGTTAGTGTCATGAAATTAAAATGATAGGATACTGTCATAAGGGATTTTGGGTGCATAAAGGCTAAAAATAGGTCATTTTAGCCCATTGCTATGTGGTTGCCAGGCTATGTGATGGCGTTACAACACATCATGCATAATTCAACATTTCTGGACATATGATGTTATTGTTATGACATTAAAATAAGAGAATGCTTTTATATGTTGTTATAGGTGTATAAATGCCGAAACACAGCTGGTGGTAGCTTGCTAGGTCGTTGCTAAGCAACATGATGACGTCTGATATAAGTAAGAACCTTCAGAGGCCTAAGATGTACCTGCGTGCTGCGTTTGGTTGCTCAGCTTCTGATGGTCTAAGAGGAGTTTGCGGTCAAAGAAACACACACACAGATTTTGTGTGTCATGGTAAGATTAACTACATCTGTGATTTCTATATAATATGCACTTCAGCAACAGCGTTCTATAAAAGTCACCAAGATTTTTTTTCTTTACATTTCTATTCTGATGACAAACCTACAAAAACACATTTTTTAATATGAACAAAGCAACATCGAAGTAACCACGCCACCAACCCAGCATAAGTACAAGTCATTTCTGCTCTATACACTCAGTTTCTAACATTTTTTCTATTCTTGGATCCATATGATGTCATAAAGAGGGGACATCTTTAATTCCTGCTGTTTAAAGCTTTAGTTTACAAGGGGCAGTCAATCAGAAGAAAGCTTGCTCCAAGGAAGCTGGCATTAAAAGGAGAGGAGCTAAAGCAAAAGGCCCAGTATTCGATAAAGAAGGTTTTTTTGTTTTTTTACTGTGAATTATACAAAGCTATTCTAGTAATGTAACTGAAAACAATCATAATACGTCAGAAATGCATGTATAACTGATTTATGTTCGTAGGAATGAAGAAACATGCCACCCACTGTGACAATGTTTAACAGTTTTTGAACGTTACTTAATAATGATGCTTCTCAGTAGTACAGTCATTGATAGGATTTGTTGATAGTAAGAAAAATCTGAAATGTTTCCAGACTCATCCTTTAAGTCTCCTGTGAGTATTTAGCCTTGTTTCTTTATTTCCTGCTAACAGCCACTTGTTGTCTTCATATTTTTTTATTCAGCATTCTCTCCCGTGCTTCAAAACCATGCATGCTGAGTGTGAATACACCTTGTTTGTAATAATTATTGTTATACCGCCAACCTTGACAGTCTGTCTACAGGAGCACCGCTAAACAGCTAAATCTACTTGTCTTCTCTCCTCGGCTTGTTCCTCCGTCTCTGCTCCTACAGGAGGGAAAGACACAGCCGGCGGGGCCTCTAGAGTTTCCTCTCTGATGGCATTTGACATGCCCGTTTTACGCCCGCCTGCTGGTGTGTCACTGTGGGTGGCAAGGCCAGCCACACCAGTTGTTTGGAGATTTACAGCCCTCGGGGTGAAAGGTTTATTAGACCAGACTAGTTAGTGCCCGGCTAAAATAAGGATTCAGTGAAGGCTGGGGGGTCCCCTCCTGGAACTGCAGCCACCTGCCACTAGCGTCCACCAAAACACACACACTGTACATGCACCCATCTACATTAGTATGAATGTTCATAGAAACATGCTTGCCCGTTTTTGTCTGTCCCTCCCTTATTGTCTTATCCTCGCTGTCTCTCTTTCACTTCCTCTATCCAAATCCATCTGTAGTCTTCCATAATGTCACGTTTGTGGTCGCCACAGTCTCATTTCATGCGTTACATATGCAGAATTAGAACTGCAATTAAAGCACTGAAAAACTGAGCCTAGCCATGATTGCAGAGCACTGAAGACAGGGAGAGATGTGTGGATCAAAACGTCACATTTACTGTCTAACATTTATGGTAATGATGTTGTGGATTCATTTGCAAATCATGAAGATGGAGGTGCATGTGTTGCCTTCAAGTGCTCTGTGTAATTTTAAGTCTGCAGATTGTAGAACTTGGAATCTGTAATATATGAAGCTTTTATTTTCTATTTTTTTGTTTAGTTTTATTGTTTATTTGTCAGGGAGTGAGCACAGGAAAACTGATCTCATAAGACAAAAGATGCCATGTATAAGCTTTAGCTACTAGCTAATTTCTTAGTAGATAAATAGGCTATAAAATACAACTAGAATGATATAGACAAGCATAGAATCATCACCCATCAGCCCCACCCATAAACACATAGAAGCTACTTTCAGCTACTCTGTTGCTCTGCATGTTTGATTTAGGCAGAGTTTTTACACCGGATGCCCTTCCTGACACACCCACAACGGGGATTCGTGTCTCCGGCTGGAATAGAACCAGCGTTGTTTTTGCTTGCCAAGCAAATGTGTTAACCACTACACCCACAAACACATACACATTGCCAAACCTGCATATGTACATGCACCATTCAATCCTCAGACTGTCCCATCAGTATATACACAAATTATAAAAATCTGGGTGTTACGGTAAAATGCTAAAAATCTGATTTCTTTTTACCGATTTTATGTAAAGTAAAATTCAAAAATCAGGCTCCAGGTAACAGCTCAGCATAAACTTGAATATAACACAGTGAGACTCTCAGGCATTCTTGTGTTGCTATCAAATAATTATTCTCAACTTTTCACATTTAATATCATCACTGCTGAGTCAACACGCACAAAGGCAGTGTTTACTCTTTTGTGCTCTTTTCTGTTTATCTGGTTCATAGTGTAACGAGTTGACAACTCTGACATCAGGCTCCCTTTGTATCTTTTCTTTGTGGCAGTAACCTGCTTAAAAGTGCATGTGTCCCTTGTTCAGATCTACCATACATTCATTTATTTTAATTGATCAGTCACTGGATTTTAATACCAAGGTTTCAGCAAGATTTCTGCTCATGTTCCAAATATTCTGCACATTTAAAATATCACACATTCCTGGGTCTTGATATATTTTTTTGCAATCACGTATATCTTCCCTATGTTGACTGAAAACAAGAAGAACAGGTAGTATCATCATAAGATTAGTTAGTATGTTAGCAAAAACCCTGTCAAGCTCTAAAAAAAGTGGCTCACAACTTACCTGGTTTTCAGACTTTTTCAGATATATATGTTCTAATATCAGACCACCTTGTCAGTGGTTATCAATCTACTTCCATGTTCATGTAACCAGAGGACAGGGTGTGCAGCTGCTGACACAGTTGCATGTGTTTGAACCACAAAAAACACAATATTCATAATAATAAAAAAAAAAAATTGAATGACATTTCTGAAGAAACAGGAGCCATATAGCATGAGCAATTATGGCAATTCTCCGATTCTTTTGTGTTTTTATTGGAAGGTACAAATGCATGTGTTGTATATTTTGGGGTGGGATGTGTACCCTGTCCCCCCCTCCCAAAATATACACCTATGGGTGCAGTATTGTGAACAATTTTAAAGATGAAATACAAGGTTGGGTTCTCAAGAGCGAAAATTTCGTCTTTACTAAGGATATCACAGTGGTGATACTATTGTGGTTTCCATTCCAGAACGTGTAAGGCTTATTTATACACTGATATCATTGCTTTTAATCTCATTTATCTATCTGAGATACAAGAGTCAATTCCGGAAAGTATCACTGCATGCAGATAAACCTTTGATGCTTTGTCTTGACATCAAACACGAAGGTACAGCCAGGATAGTTTAGCTTAGCATAAACACTGCCTTAACTTAAAGGTACAGTGTGTAAAATCTTACCACTAGATGTCAGTAGATTGCAGTCAGCTGAATTTTGTTTTCTTACCCCTCCCAATTCAAGTGCATAACCCTAGCCATTCATCTGTAATGAGTGCTGTTTACCTCATCAATATGCTGGCTGTCCATGTCTATTTACTCTGGAAGCAGCTGTAAAAGAGTCCAACACGAGTCGATGAATCAGTGAAGCTCACTTCTGTCTGATGACAGAGATACTAAGGGGAGTTGTTAAGGATATCCTAAACTTTTCTGTCAGTAAGCGCTGCTGTTTTTGCCAGTGTTAGCTGCTGTTAGAGAAACTGTTTTTTCAGTGTATCTAACATTGTTGAACTCAGATGCTTAGTGAATAAACTGTCATACGCTGTGAGAATGTAATCAAACTGTTTATCAGAGGGAAAGTGTCATTTTTAAGACACTCGAGCCTAACATTAGCTGGCATAATGTTAGCTTATAACCAACTGTTGATGTTGTTTAGCCGGCTCTTGTCAGCTGTCCACGGACGGGAGGGCCGCATGTCTAATCTGCTGACAATAAGTAATTGTGACAATATCGGGAGTAAGTAAACATGTTTATGCATGATTTCATGAGTTAGAGCCCTGACTTCAGTTCAGGAGATGAGGCTTGAGGTGCGGAGGAAGAGGATGAGGTGGAGATGAGGGAGGAGAGAGAAAATTAATGGGAGAGGAGAAAAACATAATAAGAAAGAAATTATGGAAATCTAAATGTACAAATGTTAAATGGTCATATATAGTTTGAAAGATCTATTTGTGATCTTTAAATTAAAAGTAACTTATAAGGCGTACTACGTATGTGGCCGGTCTCTAGCCACATACATAAAACGCGATTAGCCGAAATAGAGATGTCCATCTCAGCCACTGTATTCAAGATGACGGAGCAACATGGCAGCTTCCACAAACCGGCACCCACTCCTATGTATTTATAATGCATTAATTCTAAGTTTATGAGAACGCATCAATTTGTTGGAAGATATAATTACACACTAATCAATATATATTTATTAGTACAACATTCTTTTTTCTATTAAATAACCTAAAAAAAATTACTCACTGTACCTTTAACTTTAGTTAAGCCAAGCTAGTTGTTTCCTTTGTTTACTGTTCTTGTGTTTGTGCTAAGCAAAAAGAGCTTCTAACTTTATTTTTAACATATCCAACCGTCATCAACAAAACAAATTAGAATATTTCCCAAAATGTTAAACTAGTATTCCTTTAAAGTATAGTGCTGTGCAAAACAATCAAATTATTTTGACAAAATGAACAGTGCTGTCTCCTGTTCCATCTGAAGATAACAAAAGCTAATCTAAAGCCCTCAGCCCTTTGCCGTTCCATCTTCAGACCACCAGAAAAGGGTTACTGCCTCCACTTCCATTCTTTCTTACTTTCCTTGTTTCTTCTTCCAAGACTCTGAGTGGAACATCGGCGTCTAGACATGACGGATGAAAGGAGACGAGCCATGAGCGCTCGCTCTTCCTTTTGTCCGGCGCCCTCCCCGCCTCCCCTTCGACCTCCAGATCCCTCCGTCTGCCCTCCATTGTAGGGGAACAATGCAGTGCCACTGGCTCTTCCTAAACATGTTGGGGTATTAAAATGACCCTCAGTATAAGCCACAGGGGTTGGGAGGGAGGGGACCAGAGTGAGAGCTGTCATACCAACACACACACACAAACATACATACACACACTTTGACCTATAGGGGGGCTGTCGCAAACCTATTTGTGTCAGTCCGGAGAAGTTCAAAAGCCAGGAAATATTCTTTCATACACACACACACTGAGGAGAGCTAAACTTGGCTGCACACAGAGCGTCAAAGATCCGTCAGTCAAAACACATGGCAACCCAGGCCCTTTCAGGGCGTGTGTGTGTGTGTGTGTGTGTGTGTGTGTGTGTGTGTGTGTGTGTGTGTGCTTGCGTCTGGGGGTCAAGTTCCTGTGAAAACACAAATCCCACCCAGAGATCCCCAACGTCCCCACTACCACCACCCAACCACCACAGTTCATCCTCAGATGGAGTCATATCTCTGTTCCATCGCTGCAGCCAGGGCATTTCACTTGTTTTATTATTTCTTTAAACTAGGTTTAGGTGGCTTGTGATATTTTAGGATGCTGTCTTTACTATTTGAATTTTGGGATTGTTTTGATGCAAAGCAGTCCTTAAATCAAAATGATAGGACAGACATTGCAATGGCAAGCTCATCATAATTTGACATTTTAAAATCACTATTTGGTTTTGGACAACATGACATTATCCAAAATACTTTATGGATTTTTTTTAATATATCATCTTATCATGATTTTGAATTAATAAAACTATATTTAGCATCTTGGGACTCTTTCTATATCTTGCATTTGTGTTTGATTTTTAAAGTGGTGCCTGACCCTAAATCTTTGTCTGCAGCACTAATACTTGTGATTTATAGTCAAAGTTAATGCTTTTTATCCTTCCATCTATTCTTAGCCGATTATCAAGGTCACAGTGGGTCAGGAGCAGCTGTGATAGGGCAAGAACTTTTTAAGACCTTAATAAATAGAAATTAGACCCAAACAATTTTGACATTATGTATTATTACCTCCGCCAAGGAGGTTATGTTTTTGGTAGCGTGTACGTGCATTCGTACGTGCATGTCATCATTCTGTCTGTAAACACAATGTCTCGAAAAGTTTTGAACGAATTCTGATAAAACTTTGTAGGGGTGTAGAGTTGGGTCATTTTAACAACCCATCAAGCCTTACATCCATCAAGGTCTTCAATTCAATTCAATTCAATTCAATTTTATTTATATAGCACCAAATTACAACAACAGTCACCTCAAGGTGCTTTATATTGTAAGGTAAAGACCCTACAATAATAACCAGGGTCAACTTAATGATTTATTGGTTGAAAATTGACAAAAAGCCTTATAACTTACAAACTATGATTCTTACAAGTGTGGTGTGTATTATCAACATATAAAAAGTACTGTATAAAGATTTAAAATATCATGTCACATTTGACCTTTGACCTCTCCTTCAAGGTCAATAGATTGAGCTGAAGGTCACAGTGATAATAATGCTATATAGAGCTATTTAAAATGACAATAGGTTTTCAGACTGACAAGAACATGTTGGCATGAGATAGTTTTTGAGTATAATTTTATTATGACTTTATGTACATTACAGTAACAGGTTATAACCATTTAAATATATAATTTGAATACATGTATAATGTTACTGAAGAGGGTTAGGGTTAATTTTACTAAACAATGAAATAAATGCTACACATGTACTACATTCACATAAATAATAAAAAATAATTATACTCAAAATTATGTCAAGTATATTAAAATGAGTTTCAACTGGGCAAATAACAAAAGCCTGCACTTTGCACTTGTTTTTACTGCACTACAAACTTCTTAAAGTATATTTTTTAAAAAACAAAGAAAACAAAATGAATATATACAAAATACAATACTGTTCCCTTTAAAGTAAATACTGCCCAGAGAGTGAGCTGCCTTGGCGGAAGTTTGCGCTCTCTGAGTGCTTCTTGTCTTCTTACTATCTCCTCCTTAACAGGTGGGCCAATCTGAATGAAACTTTACATGAACATCATCACACATACAGCCATTATTAACATCTATATGTTTTTTTAAAGATTTTTTTAATAAATCCCAATACTTTAGATTTTTGTATTCATCATCTGTATCATTTGTATTCATCATCCACCTGTGAATGCCATCGTACTTTCATCACGTGTATCACTGAATTTTTGTTCGACTCACCACTAAATGTGGAATGAAGAATTTTAAAAAGCACGGCAGGCCTTTTGCCAGGCATTTTGGACTTTTGGTCAGACAAAACTAATTTGATTTACTTGCATTGCAAGCAAATTGAATTGACACGCTGATACCAAAGTGCAGTGATTAAAAATACAAGTCCCGCTTTTTGCCTTTTGGGGGTTATTTTTCCTTAGTTAAATGTAAATTGTGATTTGTACTTGCCTTTCAATGTATGGAGTATCGCAATAACATTGTGACTTACTCTGTGGTTCCTGCCCCTATTTTCTCAAACACAGAGGTCTCCACACTCACTGCACAGTGGAGTTCTTCACAAAAATGCCTCCACACTCTCTAATACGTCCCTGCGCTTGTCTGCTTATCATTGTCTAAAGACTACAACGAAGAGCCTCACACAGAAAGATAATTTATTACTTCGCTCTCGAAGCCGCCTCTGCAGTGACCCAAGCATACAATAAAGCATCTCCACAATGGAAATGTTAATTTCCTCATTATCAGCCCTCTTAATTATTTGTTGTGACAGATAATTGCATGCAGGGCGTTTGATATCAGCAATAACCTTCTGCCTGTGTTGTCAAGGGGGCCTTGTTGCCTCACCCTCCCTGAGCGTCGCTTTTCTCTGAGACAAAGAGCGAGGAGCGTGCGCACATAACCTTTTCTAAGCTCTGTGCCTCCTCTCCCCTCGCCATAATAGGAATAAATATTATAGATTAATTAATCCGCGCTGATTATAATTTAATCACTTTGCCTCCCGGGGTCACTGTATTAATATCCCACTTAGTGCGTGGCTTGTACACACACATACTGTAGGCACACATACACAACAAAGAATGGCATTATTCCAAACCCTGAGTGATGTGTTTTCTGCCTTTCCCTGACTTATTAATTACCAGTAATGTTGTATTACAAGGCTTTGGGCGTTTTCAGTAAATCTACACACACAGATGCAGTAACATGCATGCACTGATGATACACAGTAATACACACACACACACACACACACATGTTTTGGGGAATAGATTGAAACACTTTATAGTGTTTTTGGTGTATGCTTTTCATTGAATCATGCAGAGACAATAAGCACACAAGTTTAAGCCTCTAACGATTGCTGCAACTCTATTTGATATATTATGACAGGGTTTTGCCTGCATATTCATTTTTGGCATCCTCCAAAGAGGTTTAAGCTAGAGACAAAAAGAAAAAAAAAAGAAAAAAAATCACCAGCAATGTAACAGTTACTTTTTTGTAATTAGTTTTTGTTAATTGGGGCTTCATTTAGTCAAGTATAACAGGAATTTTTTTTAGCAAATGGTCAGAAATAAGGAAAGAATAAGGTGAAAGACTTACTGCCTTTACTGTATGAGGACAGTGAAGGCCCATTCTGAGACAACTGTGTATAAAAACAGCCTCATTACAGGTTTCTGACAGTTTTTTCTACTCTTGGTTCTGTATGATGTCAGTGAGAGCAGATTTCCCAAATATGGTCATCTCAGAAATACAGATGTCCCACCCAGTTGCTTCTGTTTATGAGAGGCAGCCAATCAGAACAAAGTCTGCTTAAAGGGGGCGGGGAAAGGAAGCTAAAACTGTGTTTTTCTGCTGATTATTATGAATTGTGAATCATACAAATCCTTTCTATTGCCACTTTAACTCTTTTAAAGGGATAGCACAGAGAGAGCTAAAACAAAAGGAAAAAATGCTGAATCCTATATATCCAACAATGTAATTCAATAGCATCTTATTCTACACCATGTCTACCCATGTCTTAAAAAACCTAGGCTTTTAAAAAGTCTCTTCCTGAGACACATAAGAATTACTTCTAGTTTCACAGAGTGCACTCATCATGACACATAAGCTGTTTTTCTCATTAAGGAACACAGAAGACCCAGAACCTTTTTTATCACACATTGAATCTGTCTTCTGCTCCAAGCAAAACTGCATGTAATGCAGACTGATCTTGCATCCATTTCAGCGCAGTGGATTTGGCAAAGTCAGGTGGCTCTGATTCCAAGTGATTTTCAATGTAGAGCGGCTGGGAAAGAAAAGCATTTTACTCAGTAAACAAATCTGCAAAGCCGAAAACAGGAGCTGTTAGCAAAGTGGCTGCAGGGCGGCTCTCAGCTTCCCTGTCTTAGACACGAGAAACCCCCCAGTCAAAACACCAATTTCATGACTTGTCGAGTCTAATTTGCTGTGTACCCAAATATGGGGGAAAAGATGTTTAGAAAAAGGATCCAAGATGGAAAGTAGATATATTTACACAAATATATATTCTTCAGTTTAAAAACACAATACGGCTGTTTTTTGCCTCGCTTTGAGTCATCAGATACATCCACCATCTGCCTCGTTGGCATATATGTCATTTTTTATCCACATGACTCCAGACAACCTGCATGTATGAGCCAAAATATTTTGGGGGACTTTTTTTCTGTGGTGGTATTCTGCTTCATTTTGTAAATATGGCAATTTCCCTGCAGAAAGAGCATGAAAAGAAAACTGTGTTTTCCAGAACAAAATTGCAAAGAAAAAGTAGGCGAAGTCATGGGTTAGGGAGAGCAAAAAAACATAGATACAGAAATAATTAGATATCCAAAGCATCCTATCATTTTAAAACTTATTGCAATTTTAATCTAATTATCTCTATCTGACTCACTTCTACTTGATCCAAGAATCACCATTTGGACACACTCATCACAGAAGCACAATTGCAAGTTAACATAACTTCCACTGAGAGATCTGAAAAGAGCAGCAACTCTGTAAACAGAAGACAAGAAGATAACCTTTAACGTGAGACAGGCAGGTATTGAGCCATGCTAAAAGCCTCAGTAATAGTAGAAAACATTTTCAGGTCTTAAGTAATGCTTGAACTGAGTTTTTCAAATGTAGAGCTCAAGACCTGAGTTTCATCATGACTTTGTCTCACTGTGCAGAGCATCAGTTTTTAACTTCCTGATTAGTAACAAAAGAATTAATTCACTTGGGTGAGTGTTTATATTTGTGTCTAAGGATGTGGCAGTCTAGACGATTACATGCTGCTGCCCTCACTAATAACAGGAAGTAACAGAAACTGTGATGAGAAGTCAGGCGTGTAGCCTCCATGTGTTTCTACAGAAGAACTGCTGTGGGCACCACCTTTTTCCCCACTTTTGCTGTTGACTTTGTGTTAATATTTAAACACTTAACAGTCATGAGAATAGGGATTTCTATTAGTGTGTGTTCATTTAACCTAAGGTTTATATTGTTAACTGCTACTCATTTCATCTCAGGCCATGTTGCATGTTGCTTTTGGCACAAATGATCCCTTATACACCTTTTTGCTAGTTAGAGGCATCCTATAACATCGTCCTGAGGGCATTAATTCAAAGTCAGAGTAAAGAGGGTGTTCACGGTCAGCAACAATAGACCGGGCTTTCCTTAAAACAGCCTGATTGATGATACAGCTTATCCAATGAAGTTTGTTGTCAACCAATAATTTTTCCAACTGTTCTGACAATCTGAAAAAATTCAGGGGGTAATAAAGCAATGTAATGCATTATGTAATTAGGTTTTTAAGTAACAACACTGCACATATTTTTACAATACAATTTAATTGTTAACGCATGTGATTAGCAGCCATTTGCCCCTAAATGCAATAGTTGTACAACTCCTTTACACTACTCATTTTTTACTCTTTTCTTACTTAGCCCTGTTTTCTTACTTAGCCCTTCTCTGTCCCATTTAATCTATTAAATTAGCCACAGGGCACATCCCTTTTCATGTCATGGACTGACAGCAAAGCACACATTCTCATGTCGAAAGTCCATATGAAGTAACTTTAGCCCAGCTACAGGTGCAGCATGCAAGGTGTTTTGCTTCTCTCTCTGGAAACACACACACACACACACACACACACTCTTGACACGGTCTAAAGTGATTTTAAACCCCTTACATTCTGCACATGCCTTCATTTTTTTTTCCCTTTCCCACTGAAGTTCTGCTGGTGTCCATCTTCACACACATACACACAGGCTGACAGCTTATGCTACCTCCCACATGTGTGACAGGTGTCAGGCCCAGTGGGAGCATTTACAGCCCTTAAACCCTTGACATTTGACCCTTGACCTTCTTTACTCCTTCAACCCTGAGACACCTGCAAAGGCCGGAGGAACTCCTACAGGTGGAAGAGGAACATGATACACAGAGAAAACATCCCTGTTATGAAGCTGTGCAGCAAGCTTTAGGTCGGCAAGTTCTTTAATATAAAAGACTTCCTAATAAAAATCTTACTTTACTGATAATTATTACCAATTATTTTTTAAGTCTTAATGAATTAACTTATGGATGGAGAAAAAGCTAATCTAGACTGAATCTTGCAGACTTAAACCTATGGATACCCAAAGCAATCAACAGTAAGTGCACAAATAATTTTTACTTAAGTAAAAGTTGGTAAGTATTTATTTAAGTATTTAATATATCAATCTTGGCAGAGCCTGGTAAGTCGTTAGCCGTTGTGTTGGTGTCAATGACGCAGCAGGTGATCCCTGAATTCTTTTTCTTGTTTTTTTTTCTTTCTGACAGTGACAAATAATTTGTAATGAAATATAACATTAAAGAAAGAAAAAAGTCTTCTGGAAATCAACTATTTCTAACATAAAGACATTTTTTTAATGACCCGAAATGTTTCTGTTAAAAAAAGTAAGCTGAATAATGCTTTGCTTTTTTTTAAATTAAAATATTTTTTTTTTTTATGTAATATTTTGTCTGTCTTTACTTGTTTGATCATTTAGTCTGTTTCATTATGTCTTAAATGTCTGTGAAATCATTTTGTCCATTTTTAGCCTCCATACTAATCAAATTAATTTTTAATTTGCAACCTAAGAAAGAAGACATTGGTTGTTATTTTTAAAACTTGCAGGGACTGGGAAAATGTTTAAGTTTTTTTAAGAGGCTTTTTCATAAAACTGCAAAGACTACTACTACAAAAACAAAAACAAAAAAACCCAACTTTTTAGTGCATACATTTTTTTGACAAACTGAGTCACATCCATAAACCCCAATGCCATTTTCAAGAAGAATATTATCAGAAACAGATATACTGCTAGATATTTTTCCACTTTAAATAAATGAATGAATTCAAGATTGAACATGAAATTAGTTAGAGTGGATTATTATAGATAATGTTTTATTCATTCATTTAATTTTGACCTCTCTGTGTCTCCATACTAATTGCATTCATATATTTAGCAGCCTGATAAATGGCAACATATTCCAAATGTGCATGAGATCAAATCTTTAGTTATAAAAAATATACATACATATACGTATGTATATACAAATGCCTATGCAAATATACGTACAAAAATTTGCAGTCAGGGAGTCACTGCATTCTCACATTCATTTCTCAATTCAAAATGTGAAGGGAAACACAAAAATGCTTGTTAATGAATTGAACATACAATCCAAGGTCTTTATCAGCCAATCAAACATGCACATACAGTGCATAGAGTACAACCACACAAAGACACTCAGAGTGCCACGTTTTAATGAAAACATCTATATCAAGCAGCTGTTCGCTGGATGTAAAGAAGGACAATTACTGTAGTGTTTTCAGTTTGGTTGCAAAATGGGGGAAATTTAATTAAAATTCACAATGATTAGCATATGCATTGTGTGTGTGCTGGAAATTCAGACAGAACACACACCACCACCACCCAGCCCCACACTCCCACCCCCATTTCCTCACTTGGGGCTCCCCAGTGTCTTGGCTGTGAAGTGAGTTTAAAGAGGATAAACACCCCCTTTAAACTCTCCCCTCATTTCCTCCATGGCCTCCTTAAAGTAATCTCCACACACACTCACACACACACACGCCTAGACGCACATGGCTGGCTGGAAGTTGACCCTTAACCCGGACAGATTTCACGGATTATCCCTTTTTTTGTCTGAGCATTGCCTTTCTGATCCACTTCTTTTGCCTTCATGTTTAAAAGACACACCCACCTTTTTTCTCTTTCCCTTCATGCTGAAGCTGGTATAGCCTCTCCATGCTTTACCTGGATTCCCAGGGTTTGTAACTAATACCACTGTTTCTCCAAGCCTTACAAATACAGGGAGGAGGATAGTAAAGAGGGAGTGGAAGGGTGTGGGGGGTGTTAAGAAGCAAAAGATGTAGAGATGCAGAGAGAGGTGGTGCAAAAGAATCCAGTTTTGCATTTAAGGAAACAAAGATTTCTTGGGAAACAGTAAGATGTAAGCCATAAATAACATAAATTCTTTGAGTTCACAACGTTCTAGTTACTTTTATTTATTTTTATTATTATTATTCTTTCTTTTTTGCAGTGGCGAGAAAACAGAAAGGTTTGAAATATTTTAGAAAATACAGAGGCCAAAATTAGAAAAGACAGAAAATTAAATGAACACAGAGATTTAGCAGGCAGGGATTGAGGGATAAGTTAAAAAGTTAAACGCTGCACCCACCACCAACACCACCCAACCACCCACCCATACCCCAACCTTTGAAGTGAACAGACTGCTTCCAGGGCAGTGGGAAAAGCCATTTACTCACCATATATTCATGTCGCTGGTTAAACAGCGGACTTAGGCAGAAGAATAGAGATTAGCTGCACTCTCAGCATCTCATTACATCCTAAAGGAAACCATTCAAGTGGGCTTCAACAGCTGTTTTGCACAATTCCCCCATCTCAGCGAATGAATGAAAGTCACATCAAACTACTGTCACGAAGAGAGAAATAAAAACACTGGATGCTTAGTGATAGCATGGGGCAGCAGCAGCAGGATCACAGACAAACAACATCACACAAGCTGGGAGTGACAAACAGCAGAGATTTGAGTGACAGAAAAGCCAAAAAGAGCTTGTAACCTGTCAATCAAAGAAAAAAAACAACAATGTGTCCTTCTTTGACCCTCCCCTCATACTGTGAGTGACATTTTGATTGGACAAGGCACTAAAAATATAACGTCTAATAGGGGCTTGTACGCTGTCAGTCACAGGAGCAGAACCCCTTTTCACCCCTGATGCCTTCTTCTCACACACACTTCATAATTGTGGGGCTGTGGGCAAAATGGGTATTGAGTAAAGCTTTCAATGATTAATTGATTGATGCCATTAAATGCACTTTTAAAATTCTGTCACACTGATGCATTTTATTGTGACAGTCAAGGTTTGCATCTCCTGATTGCCAGACAGCTGTCATAAATACCTTACTGACTCTCATCAGGTTGAAGAGGGTCTGTCTAACCTGTCCCATCCAGACACAACAGATCCATACTGCTGCTCTGTCAAACTTATCAGGAACGTGACACACGAAACTTCATTTTTTTTTTTTTTTTACTAGGCTCAGGATGTATGATACTGTAAACAGGAGGGAGTGCCTTTGCATCTGTTTTCTACATGCAGTTAGGGCCGAAACTGTTTGGACAGTGACACAATTTTTTGCAACTATGTAGCTGTCTACCACCACAGCTGACATTTAATCAATATGTGATTGAAGTGCTGACTTTCAGCTTTAATTTAAGGAGTTTAACAAAAGTATTGCAGTAACTGTTTAGGAATTACAGCCATTTTTATGAATAATCTACGGTGGCCCTGAGAAGTCAAACATGCTGATACTTAAGAAAACACCAGCAAATAGACAAAAAATTCACGCAAAACACAACGGAAGTTAAATAAGCAAAATCTCACAAAAAACCCCTCACAAAACACAACAGAAGTGTTTTTGGGGAGACAATAACGTGACGGAACAGCTGCTGAAGTGACAAGCTAACAGCAAACTGCTAATAGCTAACATGTATCTACAGTATTAAATGAATCATGTGATTAAAACACACATTACCTGCATCTTTTTCTCCCTCACAACACTGATGAATCCTCCGCTTCTTTTAAGAGTGTCTCAGTGCGATCCTTCACATATTTTGGGTTCTGTCACTTCTACAGCTGGTCCGTCACGTTATTGTCTCCCCAAAAACACTTCCGTTGTGTTTTGTGTGCATTTGCAGCATTTTTCTATTTGCGGGTGTTTTCTTAAGTTGCAGTGCATTTGACCTCTCAGGGTCACCGTAATAATCCCCCATTCAGATGTTCAAAATTAACTGGGCAAACTGACAGAGAATGGTCCAACAAAGTAAGTATCCAGTATCCAGTGAATAGCAGCTCTCTGGGTGAAGATGCCTTGTTGATGCTTTGAGTTGACAGGAAAGCAACAGTAACTCAAATAACCACGTGTTACAACCATGGTATGCAGAAGAGCATCTCTGAATGCACAAGATGTTGAACCTTGAAGCAGATGGGCTACAGCAGCAGAACATCACACCGGGTGACACTCCTATCAGCTAAGAACAGGAAACTGAGGCTACAATTTGCAAGGCCTCTTTTTCTGCTGTGACATTGAGATCCTAGTGTCATAATTTGGCAGAAACAACATAAAAGAATGGATCCATCCTGCATTGTATCAACAATTCAGGCTAAGAATGAGACTAAGCAACTAAACATTGTGTTTCTACAAACTAAAAACAATCATTGATTTAATGACTTTTATGTCACATCTACTTAAACACATAACTTCCTTTTATACAGTTTTTTTTCTGAAGGCAAATAAAGTACAGTTTTAAATGATATTTTATGGAATTAGAAAACTTGACATGAAGAGAATTAATTTAAAGTAAAGGGCATGGCCATAAAACATGCCAACCTTTAAATGCACAAGTTTCTGATTTAAGTCAAACACAAAACTAATGTAATCAAGCACCACAGATGTTATGAGGGAATGTGTGTGTGTGTGTGTGTGTGTGTGTGTGTGTGTGTGTGTGTGTGTGTGTGTCTGTGTGATTGTACTATATAGGAAACTGCGCAATAAAACAAAACAGAGAACAGACCGGAACACATCAAACTAGAAAAAGATGAATGTGTTCTTTGTTGCTTAATCTAAATTGAACTCTGCTTTGCGTGCTATTCAGGAAAGAGAGTGTGTGTGTCTAAGCCATTCAGCGTACTGTTGCGAGGTTCGCTGTGCTTTGACAAGAGGTTAGCAGCACTAAAATAAACCTCAAGTGAACCGTTTGTCTGATTTTCCCATCAAAATAATGAAACATGATCAGGTTTCGCTGCGCTGTGCCAGGGAGCATCCAGGGTCCACAACTGTCAAGGCAGACTTCAAAGACTTGTGGCCCTACTGCACTTCGCCTACCCTGGCCTCGCTGACTGGCTGGCTGGATGACATTCCAGGGTTGTTTCTGCTGCTTTTTTTTTTTCTTTTGTGCCCTGAAATCCAGCCTGTAGCTCTCACAGCAAAATTACAGCAGATTTTTAAGAGGGGTGAAAACACACAAAAAGTCAGGAGAAACTAAGCTGGACAGCGAGTTCACGAGGAGACTCAGAATGTTTTCTGGACACGCTACATAGAAGAGATCACTGGCAATATTTGCTACCTGTTACTGTCATGAATGGCAAACTGGTGCCCAACACTCAAAAGTCTTACACCAGAACACTACAGGAAGAGGGTGGAGTTCTTTCAGAGCAAACAGAGCTGGAGATGTCAAGAAAGAAAAAGGCTGACGGAAAACAAATTACTTCCAACATGGCTGTCTTCTTCAGTAAATAGAAAACAAACACATGGAACAACAAAGGGGAGCCAGAACAATTAGTAACATCCTCTTTACAACAGGAGAAGAAGGGGGATTATGTGAAATGTGGTCTTAATTTCGAGAAACACTACCACTAACAGCAGCGCTGCTATGAGATAAAAGCTAACAGTTGTCACAACCATGGACCCATTTGTTTACGGTAATTACACTCAGCAGTGCTGCCAACTGGGAAACAGGCTATGGCTGTTAGAAAGACCACAGAACTGTATTAGCTGTGTTCTCTAGTGACTTTGGCTGAACTGCTAGCATATTTTACATTCTTCAGCATTTATCAAATACTACAAGCATTTTATATATATATATTTTATATTTTATTATAATTTTTTTATTAGCATGTAAATTTTATTTATTTTTTTAATCTTTTAAACTGAAATGCAACACAACTTTCCACGTTGGATATGCCTTCCCTCTGATTTAATCTTCTTTCCACCTGTTCATATTAAACCAATGCCCAGACATTGCACGTTCATAGCACAGCTGTTACTTCAGTAATAAATCTTACCAATGCCTTTAAAGTGGTATAACCACAGAGGAAAGGTCTAAAAGCATACTAAAAATACAAATGAAGCCAGGTATACAACTAGTTCATATGATGTGTCTTCCACTCACGCTTAAGGCTGTTAAAAGAAGTAACAATAAACTTTTGGACAACTGGTCCTCAAAGTCATTCATTGTGTTACACTAGTTTCCATGTACAGTGCTGTGCAAAAGTCTTGAGTCATCCTTCATTTCTTTATATTTTTATAATTTCTTTTTTATATTTTACATTTTAGGAAAATGAGAAAAAGGTGCAGTGAAATGCAACACATGAGGCAAAAACAGACTTTATGCAATTTTAACAAGCTTGGAAGTTAATATTTGGCACAACCACCTTTACGCTTCAATACAGCCTAAACTCTCTTAGGCAGCTTTCTTGTCATTTCTTTAAGTAGTCTTCAGGAATAGTTCTCCAGGCTTCTTGAAGGACATTCAAAGCTCTTCTTTGGATGTTGGCTGCCTTTTGTTCTGTTCTCTGTCAAGATGATCCCACACTGCTTCAATAATAACCAATCCATGACTGATAGTGTTCCATTATGTGTTTTTCTATCCAGGTTTGCTTTTACTGCATTGGATGTGTTTTTAAAATCACTGTCATGCCGAAAAATGAAGCCATTGCCAGACAGTTTCCACATGGTATTGCATGGTGGATCCAAATCTGATGGTGTTTTATAATTTCATCAGTTTTGACAAGACCTCCAACATCACTGGCTGAAATGCAGCCTCAAAGCCTGATAAAGCTTCCACCATGTTTTACAGATGGCTGTAGACGCTCACTGTTGTAACTCTCTCCTGACCACCTGTATACATATTAACAGCGTTTTGAAAGAAAATTTTCAATTGGACTCATCATTCCATAAGACCTATTTTTCTGATCTGATTTTCAGTCCAGTTCTTGTGTAATTTGGCATACCTCAGTTTTTTCTCCTTAGTTTCCTGAAGAATGGCTTCTTGACAGCCACCCTTCCACTGAGACCATTTCTGATGAGACTTCTGCGAACAGTAGATGGACTGAACTGAAGGGCCAGATGCATCTCTTAAGTTCTGTTTCAAGTCTTTGGGTGGTTCAAAACTTTTGCACAGTACTGTATGAAACGTGAAGCGAGTTATAGAAAGGGTTTTTAAAAGAGCGTGAGAGTTTCCCATTCACTCTTACGACCATCACTATATCTAAAGGACGGATGTATTGAGGAAGTGCCTTAAATCTGCATTTTTTTAACACCAGGGAACAACTCCTCTGGTTGTGCAAAATTTAGTGACACAACAGTCAAATATCGGCTTCTGACAAATGGTAAATGCCATATTGGTCCCCAATACAGATACTGCATCCCTGTTTTCAAACAAGACAAATATGGAAATAAATATTAAAAATGTTAAGACAATCCTGCACAACAGCATAATTCTTTCAGTGAGGTGAACTACATGCAATAAACATGATATTATTATTCAACTATGTCAATGACTGAAAAAAGTATTGGAAATTAATTCACTCTATACATGCACACTAGATGTTTGCTAGCTTTACAGAGGACAGGCAGATCAAATGCGATAAACTGCAGAGTATTCATTTGCAGTACTGGGTGGCCTGCGGCCTGTGGCATCACTACTGTCCCTTTCATTTGGAAGTGCCTGGAATGATGTGGGTGGATGAGTGTAGATCCCTGTATCCCATTCGTGTGCAGTTTGCATCAGTCTGTGCGTCTCTGTGTATGTGTGGTGGACTGAGCTGAAGGCCAAATGAAAGGAAATCACAGTAATCAGAGTCGACACGGTGAGATGCACTCACAGAGCAGATATGGAATGAAGACACAGGGCTGGACCTGATTGTTAGTTTCTTGTACTCACTCTCATACTTAAGAGACACTGAGACAGAAACTAGCTGAATGACTGACATGTATACAAATAACAAAAGACAGGAAGTGTATTGAACGCGAATGTACTCTTTAAATCCCCTCTTAAATCTGGTTGTGATATGAAGACGAGTATCACTTTACTTTCTTTGGGTCATCAAAGGCAGCAGCCTGCAATCACTGGCAATGGGTTACTGGCAGACCATCCCAAAAATACTGGGAAGAAAGATGGCAGGATGGCCCTGTGGTTAAAGAAACTATCATTCAACCAGAGAATGCGAGTTTAAGCTCCATTCATGAACTATAAGAATATCTCCCTACTGAGGTGTTCAGCTGAAACCCAAACATAATGCCTGACTGATTTCTGATATTGGATGATTCTTCAGGATCCCAGATAACAATCAATAACCATGCTGGTAAAAGTTCCCTGCAAACATTTTAACCTCTTAACATTCACCAGGTCTCTGGCAAGCCATTTAGGGCTAGAGTTTGCACATTTTTAGAGACTAAAAGTGGTTATTTTCTAAGTCTATTGCAAGCAATTTGGCCTTGCAGTTTGTGTTTTATAAGCTTTTTCATTCGGGTATGCCATATAGGCAACAATTCTGTACTCCAAAGGCAGGGTAGGGTTAAGCAACCTGGCAGAGGTTGAGAGGTTATGATTAAACACAGTTTCATCTGATTGTTGGGGTTTTCTCTTCTCTCTGTATTTTTGTAGGGTCTTTACCTTACAATATAAAGTGCCTTGAGGTGACTGTTGTTGTGATTTGGCGCTATATAAATAAAATCGAATTGAATTGAATTGACAGGACGCAAGCTCCACTTAAGAACATTGAAGTTTAAACATATTGTACTGAGCTGTGGCTACTACTGATCTGGTCACACTAGCATTAAAAAAACAACACTCCATAGGGAAATCACTTCATATTTATTGAGATGCAATTTTCAGCAAGTCAGTCCCTGTCTTTTGTACATGTGTAAATGTACAATCTTCATTTCTGAACATACAAACCAAATTGGACAAGTATCAAAGCTTTTTAGCTAATTTTCATAGTTAGCTTGTCAATAACAACCTAGCAAATATTTTGGCATTGAGTAACACTTGGCTGGTGGCTGGCATCCAAAATGAAAGTTGAACCAACGTCGCAGATGGTACCAGAACGTCAGTTTGATATACTTTTTAAACATCGCCCAAACATGTCTTTGTTAGACTAACAAGAGACAATTTGTGTTCAAGAATTATTTCCTGCTGTTTCTTTATCAATTAGAATAAAACAAAATAAACAAACTTTTAAAAAGTTTCTCGATAGAAAAAAGAAAGTAGAATTAGAAAAATAAAATTAAAGCATAGCGCTGAAAGAGATCAGATGCTAAAATTTAGGTTTCAAGCTTCTGCACAGACAGCATGCTAACGCAAAGCTACAGTAGTTTTAACAGAATGGTGTTAAAGCTGAGTGTTTGCTGACCCCAGCCCAGCAGCCAGAGCCTGATCTCCAGGAGGTAACAAAGGCAGTGATGAGCAGTCAGGATTGCAGCATTGGTTTTCAACTTTTTTTGTGTTGTCAGTTTTCTGTTCATAGGTAAACACTGGGAAGATTGTATGTGTGTCCTCATTAGGATAGGGATTTATGTTGGTGTGTGGAACTGTCCCTAAGGTTTATATTGTTAACTGGTAAATATGTGACATTGTGTTTCAGGTCACTTTACAGAGTAGCGCGAACGTAGTGTAACAAGTAGTGTAACAAATTACTTTCTCCAGCAAGTAATTAAGTAACGTACTACATTACTTTTAAGAAAAGTAACAAGTAATGTGTAATACATAACTTTTTTGAGTAACGACCCCAACACTGTATCTAATACAATGTGTAACAACTACATTTTAAAGTGTTGTTCACTGTAAGAGTATGCTAGCTTCAAAACTTTTAAATTCAGATTTTAAAAGTTTTTAGGTATGTTGTTTTATTTGGACGTCTTTGGGCATCTTACATACAGTATGTCATTCAAGGGTTGAAAATTTTGTACACTTTTAAGATTTTAGTTTCCCTAATAGTTGCCCCAACATTGCAGAAAGTCTCCAAGTCTGATAACAAATATATACAAAATATATAGTGCATGTGGTTTCCTGTCATAGTTTATAGTACTCATAATTTTCCAAATTACATGCCTTTCATATTACACAAATTTGTAATTGATCTTGTATCTGGGTTCACTGTTACAGGTTTCAGATCAAATATAGAAGTTTTTAGTTTTATATATATATATATATATATATATATATATATATCTTTTCCATATGGGACAACCTAGAGCACTGTTAAATCTGTAGTCTGGTCATGATCCTGTTTCACAGCTCATGGGAACCAGACAGTACTTGTAAGAGGACTGCAGTCCCCCATGAGGAACAGGAATCTGAAAGGAGTGTTTCAGGAAATTTGAGAACAGTCAGGGAATTTTTGAGCAATGCTGATGTCAGCCTTTATGGCTTTTAGAGATCATAAACTGTATGCTGAATACAGGTTAAGCTACATTGCAGATTTAACTCTAACAGGAGGAAGTCAAATTTCAAATATAATGAAAAATTTCTCATAAAGCTATGAAAATGAATGTTTGCCCTGAAAAAAAAACATGATGTAGGTGGCATGAAATAACTTGCTAAGAGGAAGATTATGAAATAGTTATAAGTATAATTCCATATTTATATATTTTGGATACATCAATAATGGTGTAAGCTTAGGTGTTTTATATCTGCAAACATGTTTAAAATGAATCTTTAGGAGATACTGCTGATAAAAGCTATAGCTAGAATTATTTAAAAGAGAATTATTTTGTAGAATTATCAACAAGTTATTTCTGTCTTCACCTTGACCTCTAGTCATTACTGGTGTCCTCTGGTGTTTAATAGCATCCACTGACAACTGTCATTACATTTTGTTTTACATTAAATCCAGCAGGTGTTCAGCATGTCAGCCTTTAAGGGTAAGTGTTGAGTACTCCCATCTTAGTGGATAGATTTTCATTTGACTGACTGACTGTCCACTGGCTTTCCATCTAAGTCTCTGAAAACTTCAGTCATGACACAGTGCTCATCAAATCTGAGCACCATGAAGGTTCTCAGTTTTAATTCCAGTAGAGATCATTGTAAAATTTAACTATAAAATAACTTCTATCTGATCACTTTTGGGACATTGTTGACTTTCTTCTCTGATCACACACTTTTGCTCACACTACTTCAGAGGTCACCAAATCTTTTCAACCGCAGGAGCATTGAGATAAATAAAGCAATCTAAAGCTGGTCTCTGGGCTCAGCGCAGAGCGTTATAGTGAACGTGAAAGAATGCAGATGTCAACATCTCAAACTGGCCACAAATTGGCAGTTGTGACACTACTGAGGTTTTAACTACCCCCCACCCCCATCTTCTCCTCCTCCCTCCTCTAATTCTCCTCCTCTTCTTCCTCTCCTCCTACTCTGTTCGTATAGTGACAAATATAAAAAACTGAACAGTGAAAGTGGTATCGGAATCAACATTATCTTTAAATATCTTTGTTTAAAATAAAATGTGTCCTATATACAGTTAGGTCCAAAAGTACAATGAAACATTTTTGGCCATTTTGCCTCTTTACATCACCACAGAGGATTTTAAATCAAACAACCAATATGTAATTGAAGTGCAGACTTTCCGATTTAATTAAAGGTGTTTAACAAAAGTATTGCATTAACTGCTTGGGGATTACAGCCATTTTATACACAGTCTCTCAATTTCAAAGGCTCAAAAGTAACTGAACAATTGACTGACCAGAAGTTTCATGGTGAGGTATGTTCCCTCATTATTCCATGAAAAATGAAACAAATAAAAGAACTGGAGTTGATTCCAAGTGTGGGACTTGTATTTGGTAGCTGTTCACTGCAGTTCCCAACATGAGGTCCAAAGAGATGGTAAAAAAACAAAAAAACAAAATAAACCTAACAGAGAGACAGGGAAAATCTTAGGAGTGGTCAAATCTGGTACATTCTTAAAATGTGCACTGGCTGGCTCAGAAACACCAAAAAGGCCTGACGGACTACAGAAGGAAACTAAGATGGATGATCGCAGAATTCTTTCCTTGGTTACAAAAAAAAGCAAAAATAAACAAACAAATCTTTGACAAAATCTAGTCAGGAACACTCTCAAGGAGGTAGGCATGTCTTTGTCAACATCTACAATCAATATGCTTTCATGAATGTACAGAAGGTTTAAAACAAGGCGCAAACCACTGGTTACACTCAAGAACAGGAAGGTCAGATTCAACTTTGCCAGAAAACATCTAAAAGAGCTGGCACACAAAAAAAAATCTTTAGATAAATGAAACCAAGATTAACTTGTACCAAAATATTGGGAAGAGAAAAGCCTGGAGAAGGAGAGAAACAGCTCGTGATCAGAAGCTGTCAAATATGGTGAAGGCAATGTTATTGCATGGGCATGAATGGTTGCAAGTGGAACAGGCAGCAGGATGAATTCTGACGTGTACACCTCAGATTCAGCCAAATGCTGCAGAACTGATCAGACCATAATAATAATAATAATGATACATTTTATTTGTTGGCACCTTTCAAAGCACCCAAGGTCACCTTACAACACAAAACTAACAAGAAGAAGAATATTAAAAAAGATGTAAAATAAAGGAATAATATGACTGTAAGACATAAAACAAGATGATTATAGCTGATATGCTGATGAAAACAGATGGGTTTTGAGCTGCGATTTGAACTGTTTTAAAGAATCTAGCTGACAAAGGTGAAGTGCTAATAAGTTCCAAAGGCGAGGTGCAGCACAGCTAAAGGCTCTGGCACCCATGGCGTTAAGTCTGAAGGAAGGAGCAGTCAGGGGAGCAGCTGAAGCTGAGCGTAGGGCACGGGAAGGGGTGCAAGGATGAAGGAGGTCTGAAAGATATGGTGGTGCCAAGTTATTGATAGCTTTGAAAGTAAGGAGCAGAATCTTGCATTGGATACGATGGGGAATGGGGAGGGAATGAAGCTGGATAAGAATAGGTGTAATATAGTCCGTAGTCTTGGTGCAGGTGATGACTCTTAGAAGCAATTAAGATTTTTTGGGAGACCAGAGAAAATGGCATTACAATAATCCAAACGAGAGGTGACCAGGGCATGAACCAGGACTTGTGTGCTGTGTTGAGAAAGAAAGGGGTGTAGTCTAGAATTGTTACGTGGGTGGAAGCAGGCACAACATGAGACATTATTGATGTGGGCGGTAAAGGAGGGAGCACTGTCCAAGATGACTCCAAAACTTTTGATACTGTGGGAAGCGTATAAAATGAGTCCTTTGAGCTAACAAGGATAACTTCACTTTTATTGCCATTTAGTTTGAGTTGATTGTCATCCAAGTGATGGTGGCCTGTAAGCAGGAGGTGAGGATAGGAGTGGGAAGAGAGGTTCTAGGTTTCGACTACCCAGACTACATTCATTTGCACTGTGAGTGTCTCACAGTCAGCCACCTGATCTCAATCCAGTAAACCAGTTACTGAAGACAAAACTGAAGACAGAGAGACCCACAAACAAGCAGCAACTGAAGGCGGCTGTGCTAAAAGCTGCATCTCAAGGAAAGAAACACAGCATCTGGTGATGCCCATGATTTCTAGACTTCAGGCAGTCATTGACCACAAAGGATTTTCATCCAAACAATAAAAACAATCCTCTTAATATTATTTTAATTTGTCCAATTACTTTTGAGCCTTACAAAAACTGTATTGTTCCCCAAAAATTTATGGACCTAACTGTATAAAATTGAGATTAAGAAGATATAGAAAGTAAAGATAATTAGAACTATAGGTAGCAAAATCAAAGAGAGCTACAGCTGGTTTACTTTGATAAAAGTGAAAAAAGATCAGGATAAATGGATTAATAATATTGAGTTAAATAAATGAGTGTTAACTTGACTTTTTTTCTTTAAAACACTTGGTTATATTGGTTTTGTTTGGTTTTGTTTTTTGTTTTTTTTAATGTTTCACAAATTAATTTTATGTCCCTATGTAAGCTATGTAAGTAGCTGGCTATCTGAACAACTGGCCTTTTTAGCTAGCTACCCAACTGAAGCTAATAAAATTAGAAACATATAAATATATTGTTACCGCATGGAGACAGTGTGCTACCTCTATTAACTATTTACTAAATAGAGCTAAAGCTTTTCAGCCAGCAAGTCAGTGATAACACAAATTAAAAAGCTAACAAAACTATGTTGTTCATATAACTATCTTCAGCTTTAAGTGCATTTTCTTCACTTAATCCACGGCCACAACAGGTAAAAAGTCTTGGATTTTATTATCTTTGTTAACTATTTTGTGCAAAAAAAAAAAAAATTGTGCTAAGAAGTTAAAGGGTTATAAAAACCCAGACAACATTGAAGTTCAAATGAGGATACAACTAGGAAGTCAGTCAAGGGAGATGAGCCACCCATCTCAAAAGGGCGGTTTGTATCTGTCATTTATTTTAAAAAAAAAATGCCTCTGGACATGGAGGAATTTGGCACAGTGGAATTACACAGAAAATATGATGTGGAGGGGGGAAAAGAAAAGGGAGCAATAGGAAAGAAAAAAGAAAATGTCACAGGCTGAAATAAGACAATGTAGCCTGTTTTGACAATGTCAAATGTCAATGTCAAACACAGCAGCAAACAGAGTTGTGTGATGAGTCTGACAAATGACGGCTTTGTGAGTGAGGGAAGAAATAGGGAAAAAAGAAGTGATGAAAAGATGAAGAGGGGGACAATAAATGAAAGACAGAGGGAATAACCACAGCTGAGAAAGGATCAATTTACTCAATTTTATTTCAAATTTGTGCACATCCTAAACTTATGTGCAAAATGAGAATTATTACAGATTAAAAAGAGTGAACAGGGACACTACATGAATACGAATCATTGGATAATCTCTTCACATTGTGACCGTAATTCATTTCTCACTTTCCTCAGTGGCTATATGTGGAATTCTGCTGTCCTGCCAAAAGACAAGACACTCAATTGAAACCAGGAGGAGAGCAGTGTCTGTTAACAGAGCATCAGGCTTTTGTCCTTTGCCAGGATTTGTCATTTGAAGAGTGTAAACAAATAGCTTTATATGCTCTACAGCAGAAGAGAGTCTAGAACTTCATAAGGTGTCATAAGATGAAACTGCTCCGACTCTTTCAAACCACAGATAAACATCTATTTAGTTTTCTAGTGTCGCCCTTCATCATGCTAGCTGTGTTGATCTGAGTATTTGATTATCACAGTTGTGTTATGAGTAATAATGAGTAATTTTTTTTTTTTTAAAGGAAAGAATTTTGTTTCATATTACTCAGATGTTCTACATTTACAGTGTGTGTGCCCAGGGGGCTTTTCAGCGCTTTGTGCAGTTTCAATCATACCTTTACAGAAAACAGTCACAGAATGAATATTATATATGAGAAATAAATCAAGATAATATTTTTTCTTTTGTCTGTAAAATTCTTATTAAATTACTGTACACTCTAAACTCAGTCATAATAATCTGATTTAAAATGAGTAAGGAAAAACAAGAAAATCCTGTTCAATATTTGGTAAGTTTGTTTCATGTATTATGTACAAAATGAGCTCAGTTACCTTTAATTTGGTTTCATATTGAGTCAAGTGTCAAATTTCTGCAGCAATCAAGTCCTTCCACTTGCTGAGCTGTTTAAAAATGCTACAGTATGGATTTGTACAGTAAATAAAAGCCCCTGCATCTAGGATATTGAACCTCATCACTCTCAAATTAATTTGAAGGGCTTAGTGGAATGGCTGTGGAAAAGCTTTGAGACAGCTCATGTAAAATATTGCTGCTGAGGGATGAAGGGGGTCGCAGAACTCATCAAGTTTCAAATTCCACTGGTAGTAGCTTAAATTAAATGACTTGTTAAGGTGGATATTTTGGCATACAGGCAGAGAGAGCTCAACATATGCACATACAGTATATAATATTGACTGATGGCATTTGCAGGCACAGACACACACTCAGTGGTGGCATGAACATAGACTGTAAACTGTCAAATGTCACCAGCCACTCTATACCGTGACACCCAGACATGTCTGCATATTTAAATAAAACAACTCGATTTCAGTCTGTGATTTAGAGTTAAATTAAAAATAGATCAGGAAGAGCATCCTGGCTAATGGATAACCTGATTACTGATTAATTACATGGGTTTAAGACATGATTGTTTTTGTTAATTGGGTCTCACATAATATGAAAAAAGTTTTGAAAGGTTTTTAGGGTGTTTTAGGTAAAAAAATGATTGTTGCTGCACATGATCCACAAAGTATACTATACATTTATAGTATACTTTCAACTGCTGCTTTATGACTCAGTCATACTAGATTAAAAATAGGTCAGCAACCTCTTTACAAGTAGGAAAAATCTGTGGTTGCCCAGTGATTGCATTGATTTTTTTTTCCACATTTGGTGACCAGTTGCAAGTAATTGCAGTGACCGTATTGCGGTGACCACTTTAGATCGCAAGGGGATGTCACCTGGTAGGAGGTGGCCTGTCTCCAAACAATTGCAGGTCAGCTCATCTGCGACGCATCTCTTTGGAACAGGGGATTTGAGCCATCTGGTTCCAAATGGTTGTATTGTGGTGATTTTCCTATATAAAAGCAAGGTCGCTGAATGGTTATGTCAGTTGAATTGCTGTCCTGCAGCATATACGTCACTATTTGTGGAGGAATTTCTAAATTTTTGTTTCAGATCACTGAGGTTCTGGTTGGACTCTCAATATAAGAAGTTAAGTAGTAAGTAGTTATTTCTGTTAAATGTGAATTTCTGTGTATGTAGACAGCAACAGTATTATCACAAACAGATTGCCAACTTGACCCCATTCAGTCCCAAACTGATAGCAGACTGTCACCATCTTATTGCAGTTTTATCGCCATCTTGATGAACCAGAGTTGCTTTGAAGACCACAACTGTCTGTGAGTGGTCACAGACCTGGTCCCCTTCTTCGAAGCAACCACTTCAAAGGCAACAAGATCACAGGTTCATTAAACACAATTGCAGTAATTTTGGTTGTGCCAAAATTACAGCTGTAGGTTGGCTGTAATGCCGCAGTCAACCTACTGTGACTGCAGCATTACCATTAGCCTTTGAATGTGAGGCTCTGTAACAGTTGTGGAGAAAAGTAGGAAACCATCAATCAACAGATGTGAGATATTTACCTCAAATCTGCTAATATTACCTCATCTTTGTTATGATACTTTGTCAGGCTGTACCAGACCAGGTAAGACTATTGTACCAAAACCTTCATATCTGAGGAATAGAAGAGGACTGGTGTTACTGCTATACTCAAAACTTGGATCGTGGATCAGAAAATGCAATCAGGAAAAAAAAAATACCAAGCCAAATCACATGAAAATCAGTTGAAAATCACTAAATTATAATGACAGTGTGTATTACAAGCCAGCCCCACTCACATGGCCTAAGAATTCCACCCACCATCCACCCCCACTGGGCCTTAGCACTGGGGATTGTTTTTTTCTTTTCCTATATAAAACATGCAACAGTTAAGTTAATCTATCTTATTAGCCTACTGTTAACCCTTTTACACAGATAATAAACAGCTTAAAAAACTATAACGAAGTTTAAAAAAGTAATAATGATCGAGGCAGCAGGTGGGGCCAATCAAATTGCAGGGGCAGACCCCAGGCTTACATGTATCTTTGTTTTCAGTGAATTCATTTCACTAATGAAGGGAAGGCTAGTCAGGGAATGGCAGATTCCGCCAGCCAAAATTACCATACAGACAGACCTAAGTGAATGTAAATCAACTATAAATGACTACTGAAAGAAAAGAACAGAACAAAAATGTTACTAAGATCAATTCAAATCTTTATCTCTTACAAGCTTCTTTATTAGCACTGTCTTATCCGGGAAGTAAGATAAAACAGGCATTTGGAGGTCTACCAGGCTTTGCTGAGAAACTTGCTGTGTAACTTTCTCCATGTGCCTGCTGCAGTTATTAATAATTTTACTTGAGTGCTGGGTGATAAACAAGATGGAGAGTAAATCCTTCAGTGTCAAAACAAGTCAACCACACCTCAGTGAGGTCAAATATTTCATCGGATTGTTACCTGCGTCTGGTTCTGTTTCCTATAGGAATTTAGGATAAAAAGAAGCAGTTGTAGCACTTATTTTGATATAGCTTCTCAGAGAGAAACATAACTCTCATGTCTCAAATACAAACAGACACATGCCAGCACATGTGTAGAGTAACGTCTATACAGTTGAATGATGACTAAATCAGTTTCAAAGGAGGGAGAGATGTAAAGAAAGAGGACTTTGTTCCCATAAACGAGAAGGCATTAATTTTATCAATATGCTGGAAGGAGCCTGACTAGAAGGGCTTTTCCAAAACACACACACACACGCATAAGCACACACAACCTTTCCAAATGAAGGTTTAATGAGGAAGACATGGGTAGGAGAGTGAGTGAGATGATGGTTGTAATGTCAGAGACAGTCTGTCCCACATGGTTCCCATAAGTGTGTTTGTGTGTGTGCATCTCTATCTCTGAGTGGATGTTACTGTGCATGTGTGTGAGTGTGTGTGTGTGTGTGTGTGTGTTGCATTAGTGGGATGTGACTTTAAATCACCATCATCCTTCAGAATGAAATGAATGAAGTTTGGGGGGTCTGAGTAGCGATGGGGTGCTGGTGCAGTAGATATTTAGACGCCAACGCACACATCCAAAACCCCCAAACAGACCGAAACCCAAACACATACACACACACGCACACGCACACGCACACATACACACACACACACACACACACACACACACATACACACACACACACACACGTCAACTACATCTTGATCGTGCTGTCAGCGATCAGTGCCAGCACTCTCATCTCCCTGTCCAAGTCCATATTTCACTCTCACCCTGTCCAACAACACACACATATAAATTTATCCACAAACATGCACGCACACACAAATATAATTTCAGCTCTTTATGGGTCACATGTTGCTGCTGATGATTTGTCTGAACACACATACTAAGCATGCACATTAATAATAAATTGAAAAACAGGAATACTTTCCATGGTCCTCAAACACTACACTTTTCTTTATATTAATGTTTATTCTCTAGCTATATAAGGTCACTTTTTAGAATATAATGCCCTCATATGTGTGACCTCTTTGTAATAAGCAGAAAATATAACTGCGGTAACTCAAGGGGAAATTTTCAAGAGGAAAAACAGAAAGTACTGCCGAGAGATGCTGATGTGGCTGTTTGGTTTTCCTATCATTTATTAGTTTCAGTCTTAACTCTTGATTTTGTCTGGCCAGTGCATTCATTCAAAGTGGTTACCAAACCAGCTGTGACTGTAAATGATGTTAGAGTTGGAAGATTTTTTTTATTTTTGTGTTATATCTTGTTATACCTATGTTCCCTATTAGTGATCATTTAGTTCAGTGTTTATGTACTTTTTATGTACTTTTTGCTTAAGTCAAAATTGCCATTAACTTTGTCCATTACTTTGGTTCCCATCAAGCCACTCCTATACTTTCTGTTTAAGACTGATTGCTAAACTACTGGTGTAAGAGACATTGTTTTAATCATCTCAAAAAAAATAAACAAATAAATAAAAAAAGGTTCAGGTTTTATGTTTAATCCATAGACTGCATATAAAAAGTGGACATAGACACAGTTATATTGCCCATTGGTTTGTGGACCATCACTGAGAAGCCCAACTTTAGCATTATAGTCATCACCATCTTCATTGTTTTTTGGAGCCAAAAGTGATATTATCATATTTGGTGTTAATGCTAAGTTATTAGCTGATGCTAGCAAGCTTGGTATGAATGTGTTGCACAGACATGTGCACCTGCTAATTAGGGCTAACATATGCAGTCCTGTGAAAACTAAGTAGACCCCATGATTCAGTTGCTAGTACAACAACTTTTAGCAGCAATAATTTAAGTAATCATTCTTTTTATGACCTTATCAGTCTCTCACATCATTGTGGAGAAATTTTGGCCCATTCTTTTTTATAACAATGCTTTAGTTTATTGAGGTTTGTGGGCATTCATTATGCACAGCTCTCTTAAGGTCCTGTCCCAGCATTTCAATCCATTTGAGGTCTGGATTTTGACTGGGCCATTGCATGACCTAATTTCAGTGAAGCTTTAGCTGTCAGAAAGATGGCCTCACATTTGACTGTAGAATAATTTGGTATACAGAGGAGTTCATGGTCGACTCAATGACTGCAAAGTGCCCAAATCATGACCCCTCCACCACCGTGCTTGACTGTTATGACAGGTATGAGATGTTTGTGCTGATATGCTGTGTTTGGTTTCCATCAAATGGGGTGTTGTGCATTATGGCCAAACATCTCCACTTTGGTCTTGTCTGTCCAAAGGACATTATTCTAGAAGTCTTGCAGTTTGCTCATATGCAACATTGCAAACCTAAGCAGTGCTGCCATATTCATTTTAGAAAGAAGAGGCTTTTTTTTTGCTTTGTTTTTTTTGTTTTTTTTTATGAGCATTCACTGGTACTTACCCTGTTAATTCCTATGGAAGCAGTAAGGGTGTATTTGCTTAGTTTTCCATGGGACTGTATAGGGGTCCGTGAAGGGTTGACTCAATTCTGAAGGCAGCCCCAAGTGGCCATTTGAGAAACTGCAGTTTTGACCCTTCTGCACTGGCTTCATTTGTCAGCTCAAAAAGTTGCTGCTTGGTTTAATCAAGCATTTAAGTAAATTAATGTCCTAGTGTGCTAGGTCAAGACAGTAAATACCTACTACTGGGCTGCTGCTGTAATTGACTCTGAACTCTAGCCTTGCAGTTCAAGGGGTGCACAAGATAAGAGAATTTTCACAGTCAGTTCATTAGAAAGCTTTCCTCAGATGGGAGGAATTTGTATGCTCTTGTCTTAGGGTCTGCACATAGTTAAAGCTGTATGAGCTATTCAGTGAGCTACATGTCAGTTTGTGTTGACCTGTGCCTGCTTGAGGCCTCTTCTACCCCATAATTAAGTGAATTATCTTGTATAGGACAGTGCCATACATTCCCACTGGCGGGCAGAAGGCTTGCTGGCTGCTGCAGAAGCTGCCCTGACAAAATGGCCTCTCTGTACACAGATAATGAGGCAGGGGGTCTGACAGGTGGGCCCTGATTAGGAAGGAAGGGTCCTTTGGTGGGCGGGGAGGCAACACACACACCCACCCACACATAAACACACACACAAATACACACACACCCAGCAACACAAAAACACACACAAAAATACACACACACACACACACACACACACACAGAGCTCACCCAGTCTGTCCCATTGCAGTAAACACACTCATCAGCGGGGAGGCTGTCCCTGGAGAGGGAGAGTATGTTTGACATCATTAATTGGCTTTTTCAGTGCAAGGAGTCAGGGAGATGAAAAGCTTTATCAAGCTGAAATAATTAATTTTGCCCTCGCCACCCTGAATTCGCTGACACTTCACTTCTCTCGCAAAATGAAGAAGGGGCAAAAATGACTACTTTTTTCCTTCTCGCTCCCTTTTCTTGATTCACTTCCTCTATTAGCCTCTGGTTTTTTTTTTCTTTTTTTTACTCAGACTTGAGGAGACATATTTAATGGAGGTAATATGCGTTTTGTATTAAAATACAATTAAAAGGAGATTTAATTAACTTGAACCTGTATGAAGAGGGAAAAGGTTAGCTTTATCTCAACCACTAACAAAAGCCATAGATTAGAGGGCCACACTATGTGCCCAGTGCACCGTACATATTATTTCCAATTAATTCTAAATTACCAAGAAAATTATTGGGGTTTGATAATACACCATCAGAAGGACTAAAACTTTAATCACTCTGACAATCTAGCTCAGCTCTGGTCGAATAATTAGTTTAATTAAGCTCTTTGAAAGGCACCCGCATGCTGAAGTTGTAAAAGTTTAAACTGCACCTGAACTTTGACAATGTGGCCAAGATGTAGGTGGAATTAGTCTGGAAAAAGAGGGTAGCCCTGCCCAGGACCATGAATGGCTGTGAATACACTATGTTTGTATTTTCCCAATCAAAGTGAGACCTATTGTGCTCATTTCCAATTCCATATTTTTATTTTTGGACTCTACTAAAATAGCTTTTACTGATTCATAGTTCGGTGAGGTCCTATGTTATTGGTTAATATTAGTCAGCATTGTTAGCAAGCTGTTTTCTTCTGTATCTACTAATTAGTGCTAAATAACAGACTATTTAAAAACTAGAATTTCACTCAACCAAAACTAAACCACACATTTCTTGGATGGTCAGTACTCTACAACAAGCCATGTTATTGGTCAGATTAACCCATTAAAATGCTCCAAAAGGCACTAAAGCACAAATACAGTTGAAAAGTCCAGTTCAGTGATTTGAATTTGTGGCGTTGAGGCCCCAGAGACATATTCATCTCCTGCACAGTTGTTATGAAAAGGAAAACTAGCCATAGAGGCCAAAACCATTTTTGTACAAGGTTGTTATAACTAGGTTGTAAACATGCTGGCATTTTAACATGTGAGTCTGTGGGGACTGTCTTGAGCTTGAGTAGCCATCAGAGGAATAGCAGTTTTATGCACTTTCACGTTGGCTATCACATTTTGGGTTGTGGCGTTGGTAATGGTATTAGTACGTTACAGATAAAACAGCTTTGATGACCCTAAAAATGGGGTTCTAAGAACTTTGATAGTCCCTAGCTCCTCAATTATGGACGCACAAAGAAGGAGAGGACTTCTTCCAAGAGTTATAAGAACTATGAAAATTCTCGTGTGGTCTGGAAATACCTGGAGCTAATGCTACAATAAAGGAATTAAAGTCACAAAGGCACCATTTTCAATCTGTAGCTATATTCTTCCAAGAGACTAGCAGTGAGTTAATCCCTCAGTAAAATACAGTTAGACTTTTCAAATTATTTTCCATGTTGCTTCCACCTCCTCTAATGTTAAATAACAACAACAATAAGAAGAAGAAGAACACCAGCTCCTACAGCCCTCCGGGGCCTATACCACTTTTCCCTGCTGGAGCAATTTGAAGAATATGAAGAGACTGAATAATAGAGTCAACTCTTAAGCATACACACACACATACACTCACACACACACACACACACACAAATACACATCCTGAATTCTCCGAGCCTTCTGGTGGGAGAACAGCAAGGGTTCTGCTTCACTTCCCAAGTGGAGAAGCTACATATTAAACCAAATTCATGTGTGTTTCGCCTGTGTGTGTGTGTGTGTGTGTGTGTGTGTTCATTTGTGTTTTTTCCTCTCCTTTTCAGTACCTCTTTAGGCTACTGCCTCGCCTCAGCAGCTCTCAGATGTACACAATATTTACCCTTCTCATTCGTCACACGCTTGCACCGTTATTGTGTTTGGGGCTCTGTGGCCTGAGTCTCTCACACTGTAAAAAATAAAAAAACTCTCCACTATTACAAATAAATTATTGACACAGCCTTCCATCAGGAACAAAAGCTGCTTTAGCACTTGGGTTCTAGCTATATAACCTACATGACTAATAACAGCTAATGTCATGCACACAGATCTGTGTGCTATTTAGCCAAATGTTCTTTGATTGAAGTCTAACAATTATTCATGCTAAGATCAGAAGCCAATTAGGATGAATATGAGCAGCTTGTGTAAAGCTACCCCCATGGTAAATGTAAAGCGACTGCTCAATAAAACGACCGGAAATTATTTATTTATGCTCAGTGTGTGTGCACCGGCAGTTTATTACTTTGAAACCACACAATGGCACGCGGCAATTTTAATTAAGACTAATTGTTTTCTTTATACACACGCTAAAGAAAGCTAATTAAATATAATGCTGGCAACATTTCCCATAAGAGGACAGACACCGGTTTATTCACAGTGGGATAGTATCTCCGAGTTACGCTTCATCATGCAGCAAAGTTTCGCACAACTTGCACTGAGAGCAACACCAACAAAATCAACTTATTTCTAGGTATTTATAACATCAGTTTTTCCACATTCTCTTTCCAAAATATAATTACCAAATGAATAATTGCATCTTTTAAATACCTGATTATCCCAAAAAGTTGAATCTGTTCATCTGGACGTGGCGTTTTTTAGTGGGAGAAACGTTTCGTTTACCAACTGGTAACTTCTTCAGTCTCGACTGAAGAAGTTACCAGTTGGTAAACGAAACGTTTCTCCCACTAAAAAACGCCACGTCCAGATGAACAGATTCAACTTTTTGGGATTCTTTTACCTGGATTATTGAGCATGCATCAAGAAATACCTGATTATGTTTCATTTCTTTTTGTGCTTTAATAAATCAAAGAATGCTGACTCATGCTCCCTTTTCCACAACATTCCTCCTCACTTCCACACACTCTCAGCTGAAAGGAAAACCACAATCCTCTACTGCTGCAGCTCTGCTGGAGCCACCGGGGGTTAAGTGCATTGTTGGTTCAACCTTGACAGGGAGAGTTAAAGAGGAGTTTGCGACAAGGGATTCGCTCCAGAAATCGCCCACTGAGAAGCTCTCAAAGTGCTGGGCTGCTGCCACCCCATTTGAATTGAAATGGCGTGGAGGTCCCAGATCCTCTGAAGTACACAGGGCCACACTGATTCAGTTTCCTGCTTGTCTCTGTAACCTTTTAATGTGTTAATAAACTACTTCTACCATGTGCTTCACATTTGTTTGGAAATTACTTTAATGTCCAAATGTGAAGTTTATTTAGTGTTTCAAAATGCTCAAAAGGAAAGCTGAGGTTTCTCGATCAGTATTCAAAAACAGTCACACTGTCCATCACAAGAATAGTACACTCAACCGGAAACTGCTCACGTAAAAGTTCCAAAATTTACCAAACCACCAGCCCACATGGTCCACATTCCCATCGTGGGCCATGATGCAGAGGGGTTGTATTCAAATGCAAACATGTGGTTTCTACTGCACGGACTCCAGCTGCAGTTTTAAACTGTGAGGGCATTTTGAAAACAGAGGCTGTACACCAGCTGCACACTGAAGCCTTAAAACACCTCAACTTGAACTCGTGTTTTTCTGTTTACAACTTTGAGCTGATAACTGGCAGTAAAATGTTGCCACTTTATCTTTATGGATTAAGAAATAAAACAAGAAAAACAAAAAATCTTTCCTTCAATCACTGAGATTAATTTTGAAATCTATATTTCAGGTATGTAGTGTCATTGCCTGTGTTTTAGCACAGGCCTCACTTGTGACCAGGGGTTAAAGTGGGATCCAGCACCTTAGTGAGCAATCAAATCTGATAGGAGGGTTAATGCATATCACCATCAAATGAGTTCTTTTTTCGTGTGCTGTAGCCTGGCATTGCTTCCAGTGACGGCATAGAGATACCTGCTTAGTAATAAGGAAATGTCATCCCACGACCTTCTTACACCTTCAACACATCCCTTTTTTTGTTCTCATCCTTGTGATATAAATATAGTTGTGCTCATGGTATTCAGTTTCTAGCAATCAAACATAAATTTTTTTTTTTTTTTTAAGTGGCAGGTCGTTTCAAATGAAACTTTTCAAACAGCTCAACAAGTATCACCACACACACAGTTTGTCACATAATGTGTCTGCTAGCTTACGTACAGTTGTGTGAATCATTGTGTGCCACTGAGAGATGGAGAAAGATGTAAGAAAAACAGGACAGAAAAAGAAGATGAGAGATTATTTTCAAAGGTAAAGTGGAAATTTAAGTCTTATGTCCTAATTCAGTGTATTGTTTTTAAATCAGATATTAGATCTATACATGATGTGTTGTTGAATTGCTGAATTACGTTTTTGTGTAAAAGTATACAAATTTTGTGTGATTCAAATGTTGATTGAAAATACAGTACTAGGCAGCTTGGTGCAGTTTAGTCTAGGCTAGTTTGCAGTAGTGTGGTGAAGTTTACAGTTATGCAGCATGTTGGACTGGCACAGAGCAGACTGTGATCTTTATGGTCAATGTTAGGTTATATCAATTTCAACAGACATCAATTTATATTTAAGGTGAGGAGCTGATTAGATTCACTCACTGAATTCTGCCTTTTATACTAGCTTTATAGGGTGTAGGCCATAGCTGCTTATATCTTGTTGGCTAAATCAACAAAGAGCAGTGAAAATCAGAGTAGCAGCAGATCAGCTGATCACAGCCTGTACACAAAGAAAAATCTACTCAAGCTCAAAAAACAAGTTAGTAGGTGACTTATTTCTAAGTAATTCTTTTCCCTACGCTGCATTGCTACACCTGATCTTACGGTTCCCCCACCTGCCAAGTCCCTCTTTAGCCACTGTGTATGATGTTGTTACTGTGTAACATATTGCAAACTTTCAAACTTACACTTGCTATTTTGAGTGCATAAGTACAACTACATGCAGTGCACAAATATCCTACCCAAATGATGCACTTACTACAACTGAAAACTTGAGTGTGGATTGCTCTACACTTCAATGGTCACCATCTTAACTATGTAGTGGAAGAGTATGGACCACCATCTAATTTTAACAGGCACTGACTTTACATTGTTTAGTCTTTGTTAAACGTTTTCTTCAACCTAGAACACTTTAGAGTTATTTGTGGTCAGTGGCTCGATAATTGTAAATGTTCAAAATGTGGCCGCTAGTGTTTCAGTAACAGTCAAATTCTAAGGCTGTCATTAAAGGCATAGTCCAAAACTTGCCCTGTTTGATTTGAGACAATAACCTATAAGTTTTCTATTGATTTGCTCACCGGCTACTAAGTCTTTTGTGGGGGGGGGGGGGTTTAATATGGTGAAAGTTCCTTTGAAGAAATTGTTCAACATATTGTGACATAATTTTCTTGGTGTGTTGAAAAATGTTGTTGCCACTCATTTCTGTATTCTAAATATAAAGTTACAGCCAGTTAGAATTTAGCCTAGCTTCGCATAAACATCTGGAATCAGAAGGAACTTAAGCTTGGGTCTGTCTTGTCCATTTGGTGAAAGCTCAATCAGTTATGGTTTGGTGGTCAGATAAATTCTGGCCTGTTTCTAGCTCGTCAGCCACCAAGCAGACACTCATTTCTAGTGAACAGACTGATAGTAAAGCTATATCAAATCTCATATGCTGCCGCTTGAAAAGAAAACAAAGACATTTTTTGACATTTTAAAAACTACATTTAAGGTTTTGCAAACTGCAACAGGTGCAGCTACAATTAGCATCATTTCGTACAAAGAAGAGGAGAAGCTTTTATTCTGCATGATCAGCCTCTGAAGTAAAAAATTAAGATTAATCTTGGCTTGGCATAAAATAGCTACGTCCTCTGTGGCCTCCATGTCCACTCTGGGTGACAGCTGCTAATTGAAAACGAAGAAATAATTACTGTCTTAAAAGTGATAGAGGAGACACTGGGGACTCTTGGAAATATGGGACTCCACCGGGACTGGAAAGTCTCACTGGGAGTCAGAGTGCCCACTGGGAATTCCTCTATTGTCCATCAGTCAGCACCCAATGGGACTTACACATATGCACACATTTATTTCATATTTACTTTTCCCTTCATGTACATATATGAACACGGTTTTTTACACAGAAGTATGTGGAGTGCAAAATTATTCTTCACACTCACAGCAGCCCAGCACAGACACACTGTAGTCCTGGGGGACCAGGACTATAATAATCCCACCAGGCTGTGCTGTGTGTGTGTGAGTGCCGATAACAAATGGCGATGGACTGGCGGCTCTGTGGTGTTGTCTGAGGAACAGTTGGTCCTCTGACCGTCCTCATCAGCAGATTTCAATTGGCAGTGCAGCCTAGCATGAAGACCCTAATCTCTCTGCAGACAGTTATTTACATTTATTACCCTGCTAAGGAAGCACAGAATACATAAAACATATACACATATATACAAGTATGCAGATCTACAAATAAAATTCCTAAAATATTGACTGGACAGACTGATAGAAATGAATTAGAATCTGATACTGAAAGTATGAATAAAACAGAGATTTTACCAGAAAAGAGTTGATGAAAACACCCTGTCCATCCATCTTGCTTCACAGACACTCGTCTCGCCCCTTTTGATTTTCAGTTGGCCCCACCTCTTATCTCCCATGTCAAACAAATCCGTCTGACACAAATGAAATCAATGCACCAGTGTTAGATCCTGCAAATGATGTTTTGCATGTAATGTTATCAAAATGGTAATATGTTAAATTTATTTCCATTTAAAAATTGCATGAAACACTTTTTTTTTTTTTGACAGCACAGCTTTTAATATTTTTAAGCACTTTCTGGCCCTGTAGACGTACAAAAGTGCAGTGTGTGTATTTATCCGTCAAAATCTCTTTGCCATTTTCCACACACGAGAGAGTGAGACAGAGCAATGCACAGTGTGTGTAAGGTATGGAACTGTGTGTGTGTGTGTGTGTGTGTGTGTGTGTGGATCCAAAGCAGGGGAACTCTAAGTGAGGGAGTCGTGTATAATCTGCAGAAGAGCACTTTCTAGCGGCGTGTTCAGAGCACAGCAGTGAAGGCTCAGCGGGAGCAGACTGCCTCTCAGTCTGTTGTCTGTCGCTGCCTCATCCTAGCAGCCAGGCTTTTCTCTCTCACAGACACACACACAGACACACACAAACACACACAAATATGTATCTGAGAGCAGGCTGTCTTTTCACAGCAACAACAAACACTGTACTTGCGACATGCCGCTACATGGGAGACGCCACAAATAGCCGACTGGTTTTGGAGAAAACATGTTTTGATGTGGAGAAGTTGTCACGGCACTGGTCTAGATTCTGTGAGGTTCTGCTATAAGAATAACCCAAGCTGACTTGGACTTTTGGTTTTTATATTCAACCTTTGACTACTCAAAATTTTCTCATTGTATTTTTTTAGGCATTTTGCCTTTATCTGATAGAGCAGTAAAGAATGGACAGTAGGAAGAGAGAGTGTGGGGGAAGACACGCAGCAAAGGGCCCCAGTTGGACTTGAAACCAGGCCACTGCATTGAGCCTCGTGGCATATGGTTGCCTGCTCAACCAGGACCCACTCCCATTGTATTTTATTGGTTTTTAAGAGAATTTGTCTCCATAAAAATGATTATTAGATGTGAAAACACTGCACTCTAATTTTCCCTCTTTAAAGTGTCATTTAGTATCCATTACACCGTCATCAAACCTCATTGACCTCAGGACTAGAGGCAGGGTTAGTCTTCAATAGCCACCCTTTACAATGGCTAACAATAGGACCAAATGGCCTGGATGTTTGCATCCACAACAACAGACCACCAGCATCCACCATCCATCACAGTCAGGACAGTCCCAGTGTCCCAGATGATTTGGATGATATGACTCCCTATTTAGAGCACAGTCTAAATAGGGAGTTGCTACTGTATATTTTGTAGTTGGTCATGGTGTATGGTATGATAGCTGCTACAGCACTGTTTCCCCCATGCATTTTCTTGTTGATACTCTTAATTCAGTCTGCTTTTTCATTTTTTGCCACCTTGAAACACTTTTATTTCTACTATTAATTTGTATCATATACCACTAGGATACGTGCTCAATTACAAAAAAAAATAGGTAAATTATTAAAAGAGGTTGCATTTCAGCCACATACCAAACAACTGTAGTTTCAGAAAGTAAGAAATATTTAATTTCAGGTAAACTCTCTTACCTTATAGTACTTCTGTAGGATGATGTTACAAGACTCTTATCTGGGTTTGCCAAAAATGTGAAAGTTCCAAATAAAAAGGTAGATGTGAACTTAATCGTTACCCTAAAAATGTCACCACCAACCAGGTGGTTGTTAGGAGGCTAAGTAATTTGAAATGGATTCATCATTTCATATCTCTTTATGACAGTAATGTTTTTCTTATTGTGTTAGATATGTCCCCAGATACTTTACAAAACACCCTACTTGCCTGTGACCATGAGCCCACTGGGCTCTACTGAATAATTCTTAAAGACAGAACACAAATACACAATTAAACTATTAAAAGGCTGAAAATTCTCATAGAAATGCTGAGCTCTGTAGGTTTTCATGATCACTACTCAAGTAGGGAACTTTTTTCATCTGTAGATGAATAGATGACTATTACTGACTAAAACTAATCTATAATGATGTTCTCACTATAGACAACGGTTCTCTGGATCACTGACGAAAAAGATATATCAGACTTTGGATACACACACAATAATTGTTTCACTTGTATATAATTCCATGCTCAACCATAATATTAGTCAAGCATCTGAACTAGGAGACAAAAGACTCTTCTTTCTGACTTTCCTCCTGGTGCAGCAGCCCAAGCCTGAGCCAATCTGTAGGACAGCCGGACCCGAGGGACCCTCTAGCCACCAGCTGACTGACCAAGCGGTTTACTCAAAGGCACAATTAGAGGGTCTTTGTTTCACCCGGAGTGGCCCTTTGTGCCGTAATGTCGCCTGGCACTGGAGGGGAACGTCATCAGTCACTGGCTGAATGGTGTGAGTCGGAGGAGAGATCACACACATGCAGGTTGGAGGTTTGTGGTCCTATCAGAGTGAAGGATCTGATGGCACCCTGAGGCGCTTCAATAGGCAGCTCTCCCAGCTCGCTTCTTCAATAAGAGCGGGTGCTAATGTCAAGTGGATGACGGTTCATCAATAGATTCTTGGCTGTCACTTTCTAGCTGAGTACATGCAGGATTTGCCAGACTTTTACTCAGGCTTTACCACGTAAGTGCTAATTATGCACCCAGCTGTAACTATAATCTCTCTCTTCTTCTCACCAGCATTCATTTCTTTGAAATCACTTACTTGTAGAATAATTTTAGTGTAACAGATTTGGGGAGGACAACAAAGCAGATTTTTGTACTGGGTCTTCTTGCATTCCTGGATAAGCAACAATTTGCTCCATTAGGGTTAGAGGTTGGAGATCTTTAGAAACCAAAAAACAAAAAAAAAACAAAATCATCATCATTCCTCTCATTTTCCATTTCTGTGCAAAAATGACACATGACCTGAGCTAACACTGTCAGCAAGCTCATAATCACCGGCCAATTGATCCCCAATCAGTGTCAAAACCAAGCATGATGTTGTGGTTACAGTGTACTAACTTTAAAGGATTGTGGCTTTACATTTCATCAGAGAAAAACCTTAGGGAGCTACTTGTGAGAACAAGACATCAGACATGGATTGTAACAAGGAGACAGAGACAAAAATATCTCAGTTGTAAGGGTTTGAATGCGGTAATTGAAGAGCAAAGCTGTTTGTTGAAACACTGTCACCCAGCTGCTGGTTTTGTTTGTACAGTGTTTCATTTGATTGAAAATATCCTTTTCTGTAGGATTTGCTTGGCTTTTTCAACAAGGATAGTTGAAGCTGCAAATAAATATTAACCCTCTGAAGATTAAGTCATCACAGGTGGTAACTCTAACCCTAGCCCTACCCTAACTCTGTATTTTGGAGAAAAGCAAAAGAGACTTTTTTTGGAAAAAATGTGAATAGTTTTTGAAGTGTGTCAGAATAATTATTTTAGTTTGTTCCCTGATTGCCAAGAATTGGGAGAAAAACAAAAATGACATATTGTGATTGTCTAGGGTTGGGGTTAGGGTTAGATTGGAGTATTCACTAGTGATGACTTAGACCTCAGACAGTTAACCTCTTAACATCTACCAGGGCACCAGCGAACCACGAAAGGGTAGGGTTAGGGGTGTAAATACTAAACAATCATAGTTTCATAAACTAAAAGATGCTACCTTTCAAATCAACTCCCTTACATGCATTTTTGCCTCCCAGTTCTTCTCTTATAAGATTACCATTTGGGTATGCTAAACATTTAGAAATTTCATATTAAGAGGTAGAAGTTAACTTGATCCTAGCCCTAAACCGGTCACTGGCAACCTTGTGGCTCTTAAGTTAAAAGTTTAAAAATGTTATTTTTTGTAAACACAGGGCAAAAAAGGTCTGAAAATTTCTTTATCTTAAAGTAAGTTCCCAAAGAAGCAATATGAATGAATCCTTAAATTTTGATTTTCCAGACTGTCAGGCTGACCGTGATTTCCCCGGTCATGTGCATCACACATTAAACATCAGATCAGAGAGGTTATGATAAGAGCTCTGTGCCCAGACCCCTGACCAATCCACACATCTCTCTCTTAAAATTGTAGTTTCTTTAGTGGAGTCCAGCTTGGATTATGACATGGTTGACATCATTTGATTTGCCTTCCCAGGAGCTCTGAAAGTGCTCCATTAGAGTTATTGCTGGTGGGGCAGCATGCCAACGCCAGCAGCCTGCCCCTGTTACCCACAGACTTACCTGCTGAGTGTAATCTGTCCTGTTAAGGTTAAGCCAAGTTTAAATTTACACATACTTTGAGGTCTTTGCACTGCCTAAACAATAGAGGAAGTTTATTCTTATTCACATTCATCCGCCAGACACAGAGCATTGTTCCTATTGAGAATCAGCTCAGAGTAGGAAGAGGAAGGCCCATAAACACAGGTTTCTAATCTTATAATTCATTGGTGTCTGTATTATGGCTACAGACAAGAGAGAGTATAGTCAATAAAGATACGCAAAAATGACAATGTGAGTTAAACCAAAAGTCAAGACCTGCACTCTCCACAATGGGTCATGAAAGCTGAACGAGCCCTTTGCCAAGGCATAGATTCAAAACCGAGCTGAGAATAGAGCAGGACAATAAATCAACAGGGAGTCTTTTTATTTTCTTCCTGGTTCTGGTCTTCATATCTTACTAGGACATGTTGTTTTTCTCAAGATGGAAGAAGAGAGGGAGGAGTGTGGTGGATGTAGAAGGAGGAGGAGTGTGTGTGGGGGGGTGACTGGAGAAAAATAAGAGGTGGAGGGCAGGCGGGCAAGCAGGACAGTGACATTCACGCATTACGACATGGCGACACTGACAAGGTGTCCACCCTGCCGTTCGGCCAAGCTGTTATCACAGTCGGCCCCCGTTTCCAGGTCGCAACCCTCAGCGGCACCGGCATTATTGGGTCGCGGCTTGGTGCCACAAGCCAACCCCGGTGTGGGCCGGCCATGCCATTGTCCAACGGTGAAGCGTGGCTTTGAGATACTGAACACACACACAGGCACACACACAGGCCCACTGATCCGCCCTGGCAACCTCCCTAGCAACCATCTGTCCTGCTTTGCCATGCTCAGGCTTGGGCACAGCTAGCAATGGGCATGCCTTGACACGTCTGAGTTAATGGGACAAAACGGAGACGCGCAAAAGGACAAAAGGACTCACAAATGAAAGAGTGCAGCCAACAGAGAGAAGGCAGAGAAAGAAAGATGGGTTTCATGAGAGTTTGGCTCAAAAGTCCAAAGTAACACCAATGTTGTTTTGTCCTTTGTGTTGGTATAAATTCTGTGCAAGCTAACATTATCCAGGATTGCTTTCAAGGAACAAATGGAATAATACAAAAAAAGGAACATTGTACATTTGATATGTAGATAAATGAGAATCAAATTTACCAAAAATCTTTGACGAAATGGAAATTTTCCAGGCTGCGGAAATGATGGTAGGATTTGTCTTTCCCGCGTCAGTTTTTCTTTCTGTATTCAGCACCTTTCCCATTTCAACATCATCACTCATTTCAGCTATTCAGTTATGTTGTCATTGTATTGACGGCTATTAGCATTACAACCAACAGCAAACTGGCGACATGAGAATACGTCAAGCGTTGACAAAGACCTCACGTTTGAATGTGTAAGGCTTTCCTGAGAAGCATAAAGGGATTATCACTGAATGTGCATTGCATGTGTAGAACACTGAAGAAAGCTGGAAAGGAGAGGAGTAATTTGAACAATAGAACTTCTGACCGTCCTGATTTTGTTGTTTAACTTACTTTTGTGCCAACAGCGTCACTTGTATTGTGATATCTACATGGAAAAGTTTGGAACGTTGATGCCCTTGAGGTCAACATGTCATTGGAAAAGGGCTGGAAGAATGACGGTTTGCTTCCTGATACTATAGATTTGAGGTTGGTGGGGGGGTGGATAAGAGTGGGGTAGGGCAGGGTGAGGGTGGGGCAGGTCTGGGTGTGACGCCATATCACAAGTAGATACATCTTCCGCTGTCGAACATGTTTGCTTGTGTTGCCTTATCAGCATTGCGCCAATGGCCCCAGAAACAGCGCAGCAATGACCTCACGTCTATCTCCCTCCCAAAAACAGTCTTTTCTTAGCATGCAAAAACGCTGGCTTTGTCCGGCCTCTTAGACACAAATCAATTCCCCACCCCTTCTAGCACCCAAAACCTCAGGCTTATCCAAGAAGCAGAGGGGAGCCTCAGACAACTCATGATAGAGACTCTTTTGATGGCAACTACATTTTGTAGCATTCGTTCCTAAATCTTCTGATTTATCATGCATGCAAGCTTGGACAAAATAGTCTTCAGACCTTCTATAAAGGACAGTTTGGTTTATTCTAAGCTGTCTACATTACAAAAATAAGATTCCATGTTTACTCCAAGAACTCTTCTGACTACTATCAACCTTTTTGCACCACTACGTCTGTTCAGAAGTAGGCTAAAGAGAGACCACTCCCCTGGGTTGTGAAGGCAGAAAGATCAAGCGGTCATCATTCCTGAGTTTGGTGTAGCTTTTATTCACTTCTGCTGAGACCTTGGTTCTGGCAAAAAAGAGTGGTTTAGAAACAGGTTGGAGAGATGGACAGAATTATATGATGAATGTAGCAGATCGCGGGAAATTATGTGCCATGCCAGCTCTCTACTAAACAGAACCCCCACCCCTCCCTCCCTTAACCCCACACCCCTTCCCTTTTTCTTTCACCGTCTTGCATTTTCAAAGAGCTGAGAGGCCATAGCGAAAGTGAATGAAGCATGACCGCAGGCAGATGCTCCCCACATCTTTTTCGCTCTCTCGTCCTACCCTTCCCAGTTTACACCCTCTATTTCCAACAACTACCTTAACACTGCTGTTTCAAAGGGGCACACAGTGCATTTACACTGTTTTCGGTGGACTTTTTTAAATTCCCTGTAGATGATTACAATTTAAAGTGGACTTACAGACTTGTGAGGTAAAAGTTCTGTTACAATACTTTTACAGTACAATAGCATAAAGGTGGGACCTACATTTGTACAATATATTTCTTTTATATTTGAACTGTTTTTTAATGTATTGTTTTATATATTGTGCTTGTGACAAGGGGTTTTTGTTGCAGTGCCATTTTGAGTAAATGCCATTTGTTAATTTCCCCTAATTCCCTCTGGGCACTTGAAGGCTAAATGAGCACAGATGGGACATTTTCAGTCCTTTGGAACAGTTCATTTGAATGATTTGGATTCAAAATTATTGCTTCACAGTCTACATATCACATTGACTTGTCTTAGGAGCTTGTGTGGAGAAAGTTGCTGAAACCATACTGACTGTGATGGAGCACAACTGCAACTTTAAATCAAAGTAGCATTTAATTTTGTGCACATCATCAAAATAACAAATAAAAACAAGTCTCTTTACGGTCACTGCTATAGCTGCTGTCTGCATAATACATCCTCTAAACCTCCTTTATAGTAAACAACACTTTTTTGGTTTTGTTGGTCTTAAAGTGGAAAATCACGGAAAAGCAGGAACTTTGAAAACTGTTAGACTACACATTTACATGCTCATTCATGAGGTTGACAAATTACGCAGCATGTCTTGAACATATAATTTGACAAATAAGGTTTTTATTTGACAGCAACAATAAGGTATAATGAACAAAACACATTTATACATAAATAATATGAATACTTTACAATAACTTTGGTTATATATCTTTGCCTAAACTTGAGAAAATGGTTATTTTACTATTAAACAATTAAATAAATACTGAATTGAATAAATACAGTAATTTTTCAGTATATCTGAATGTCATTAGTTCATGTAATAAAATATTATTTTATGTCAGACTTAGTGGGAGTTTTTTGGCATCAGTCCTGTGATGCATATGTCATGTCAATAGTGTCTGAGTTGAAGTTGTTGTATTTTAACCTAAATCACATTTTTCCTAAACCTAGCAAAAACCAAAGTAAACAAATAAAAACAAAACAAATCAGTGAGAGAAACAGGACACTGCCACGCCCTCTGCCTACTTATAAGTGCTCTAAATCAAGTACACTGACCATCATTTATGAACATCCAGATGGCAACTGTAAAGTAGCCACTTGTGAACTTTAGTGAACAGTAGTTTAGTTTAAATTACTTTTTAGGTTAATATAACATCTATTATCTATTATCTATTATTAATTATTAATGATATGAGTTATTGTATAATGTTACCAAAGTAGGAATTAAATGGTATAAAAAAAAGCTTCAAAAATTTTGTATATTGCAGTAGAGTTATTTCCATTTACTGCCTTGGATATTTAATAATTTTTTATAAAAGGGAAAGCCTTTTAGTCATTTTAAGACACCCACAACTATTAGTGCCTTTTGGTTCACCATGTGTGTGTGTGTGTGTGTGTGTGTGTGTGTGTGTGTGTGTAAGAAAACAACAAACCCAAATGTTAT
>VUQS01034927.1:0-14244 GCA_015108495.1 Heterochromis multidens | reverse complement strand
CCTAAGCGAACTTTAGCGTCACTTTGAGTGTACAGTTATAAAAGTAGCAATCAAACCTCCAAACCACAACAGCAATAACGCCAACCCCAATACCTAACCTCACCTTAACCCAAAAAAACCCCCTTAAACCCTCAAACAAACCTCTGTAAAAGTGAAGTCCAAACAGGTAGGTTATTCCAAGCACTGTCATTTCATGTGCTATTAGATTGACAAGTGTCCTATTGGTCCCAGTTTGTCTCTGAGATGCTAAAAGTTAAAGAAAAGTGTGGTTTCCCAAAGTCTGAAGAAAAGTTGCTTCTGGTTCCCTGCACCCACCCAAAGAAACACTCTAGAGTGTCAATGCTCACAACTTAAGGATAGCACAGCATGCAACTCCCTATAAAACCAGAATGTGCTTTTGCAAGTTGGGTTTTGATTTGATAAATTAAACATGTAAGTTGACTTTAGAATTGCTGACTGATATGTTACAATTTCCCCTAAGCGAACTTTAGCGTCACTTTGAGTGTACAGTTATAAAAGTAGCAATCAAACCTCCAAACCACAACAGCAATAACGCCAACCCCAATACCTAACCTCACCTTAACCCAAAAAAACCCCCTTAAACCCTCAAACAAACCTCTGTAAAAGTGAAGTCCAAACAAAATTGTCCTTACTTTAAAGCTCTCAAGCTTGGTCCTCACCGAGACAGATATACAAGAACACATATAAACAGTTAAAGTTACTTCCACTGTACATGTGCATATGGGGTTGTTTTCCATGCAAAATCAGCACTTATTCCCCGAACAGCCCAAGTGAGATCCAGAAAGGACAGAACAAAAATATCCTTGCTTTCAAGGTCTGAAACATAGTCCACACAAAGAGAGAAATACAAAAATACACGCATACACAGCTACAATTACTGCCACCATACATATGAGATTGTTTTAACTTACTCCTCAAACCAGTCCAGACAGTAAAGAACAAAAATGTCTTTATACTTTATTCTCTAGGTTGAACACTAAAACTTGTCCTCATAAAGAATGAAAAAATACATGCACACATACAGTCACAAAGGCATCTGACTTGTTGCAGTTGTGCTGTGGCTTTCCATTTATAACTTAGTGAATTACACACTATAGGAAAAGTCCATCATTAAAGATAGGCACTTAGACTGTTCCTCCTACAGCGAACACCAACATTAAGGCTTGTGAAAGAACACGAGGAGAAAAGAGAAGAAGGAAATAAAAGATATGGATAAAAAGTCAAATCTACTTTATTTACTGACAACAAATCCCATCAAAAGACAAACCAACAATGAAATGATCCTACTAACAAAATGATTCACCCTGTTCCATTGGCTGTGCTTTATTTTCACTCAGCCCCACATACACCACCCTGCTACTGAAAATAGTCCCCCACAAAAGCACAAAAAGCATTGCGGAATAACTCATAGAAATGTAAACTAGACTCAAACAGTAGAAACTCCGAACAAAGTTGTTTTGTTTTTCTGCTTTAAACCTTTTCAACCAAACACCCTCAAACTAAATTATTCTCTTTCTAAATGATACCTGTTATTTTCTCCAGTGTTTTTGGACCAAAATCAGCCAGGAACCGCCTGCTCATAGTTAAAAAAAAAACCACGCTGCAGAGCGATGTGATTTTCCTACTCTGATGACAGAGAAAATGTTTTACTGTATCGAACTGAGTCGTCAAAGGCACATAGCTCTTTTTAGCTCTGTAATTAAGGCCTTAATGACTCCCTGGGACATACCAAGGCCAGTTAACAGTCATGTGACCGTACAGCCTCCGCTTTTAGGAAGGAATCTGGGTGAGAGGCTGACATGTCATTGTGTTTCCTGTGAAGTTATGGCCTTCGGACAAGTATTTTGGTGCCAGGCGAGCTCTGTGTATCATGATTATGTTTTATTGTTTTATTGTACTGTGCGATGATGTTTTATTGTATGACTTCAAGCTGCGTTTTTCTGGCGTTCTCCTCCAACCAGGCACCAAACTGTGACACAATGAAAGTGGCTGTTGTGTTTGTTCTGCTCTTCGCCACAGTTCTCTGCCGGCCGGTGAGACATTTTTGTCAAATCAAAACTACACCAAGAGAGAAAATAAATAAATAAATAAATAAACTGAGAACATGTGTTTTATCATGCCATTTTTGTCATAAGTTTCATTCTGGTATTGTATGTTTGTTTTTTGTAGGTGAGAAAAGTTTCCAGTTCGGAGAGCTCTGAGGAAGTGGTAAGTGTTTCAAGAGAGGTTGGTGGGAGGTGACAAGGGAGAAAGGTGAGATTTCCATGACGTTTGTCTTGTCCACAGGTGAGACGACCAAAACCTCCAGCCCTCAGAAAACAGGCGCCTGTGGTTCTTAAGGCTCGTCCCCCACCTGTGCAGGTAAAATATTCCTTCTTTTTTTCCATTTATCATTTTGTCAGTCTGCTCTCCACTTCTCCATGTTTTATTTTATTTTTGTCTCATTTCTCTCCTCCTTTCACATCTTTTATCTCTCCTCCAGTGTCTTTTCTTTATTTTGTCCTTGCAGTAATGGTTCGCCACTTTCATTTAAATCTATTCACTCAAATCTCATGGTTGCCAGAAGGCATGTGTGAGTGAATAAATATCTGTTAACAAAGCCTATTCAAAGTATAGCTTTATAGGAATTTGTTCATATTTTACTATATAATTTATTGTCACATTGCAAAAATATTCTGCTTGTCCTGCAGTAGAAGTATGCAAGTATAATCAGGCAAATGTACTTATAGTAACGTAATGCAGAAAAGAGGCTTATCTTTTTGATTGATCAGCTGATTGTAAAAGTTTAATAACTGCTCAACACAATTAACAGAATCCCAAAGTGGCACCTTTAAAATGCTTGATTTGATTGAACAAATTTTGAGGTTTTAGCCAAAGTAATATTTAAAATGTAAATTAAAAAAAAGGAAGGCATAATATCTTGAACACACCAATGAGAATACAGGTGCAGTCTTTGTTTTATGTTGCCTAATGGGTGTTTGAAATTGGCAGGGTACATGTACAGTGCACAGAAATACAGAAGAAGTAGGATTTAAAGTTGTATAGTTAGGTCATCTGGTCATTGCTTAAAAATTACAAATACATGTGCATGTATATGTCAGCAGTGCCTTTTAGTGAATGAAAATCTCCATTTTACAGTTAGGAAAGCCACTTAACTGCTGTTCATAAGTCAAACCTCATCTTTAATATTACGAATTTAATTATTATGAATTAAAAAAAGCAATAAAAAAAGATGAAAAAAGGACGATTAATCAGATTTATTGCATCTCTCCCACCTTGCAGAATGTTGTAGCAGCAGCAGCTGCTGGTTCAGACGAGAGTGCAGAGACTTCGGAAGAGGAGGAGGTGAGAGATCAGCAATACAGATCAAATCAGTGTTTATTGTTAAACACTTATAACGTGTTTTTAATGGTTTTAACAGCAGCAGCAGGTGGCAGCAGAGGCTCTACCTGAAGTCAAATCTTTGACCCCAGACACAGCTTCAGATACAACCTCTGTTAACAGCCAGAACAGTGAAGACGATGATGATGATGAAGCAGAGGAGAGTGTGAGTAAAAATGTCCTTTAAAAGCCTTTTCATTTGTTTCTTAAATAAGGAGAAATTATTATTTCAAAATATTAGTCTCACGTGTATTACATTTTTCAAGGTTACTTTAATTTTTCAGCCTTTTTGCCAATCGAACTTAAGACAGTTTAGATCTTTGTGCCAATAAAAATTTAAAATATAAAATGCAAGTCAGCCAATAGGATTGCCAAAGAAGACATGAGACACAGAATTATTGCCCTTGCTACCTCTGACAGTTCGCCTCCCACATCTTTATCTACAGGAAAATGAGGAGGAAGAGGAGGAGGAGGATGACAGCTCAGAGTCTGGTGAGTCCTCCACGCCTGCTCCTGCTACAGTAGTGCCCGTGGTTGTCACAGAGACACCAGCACCTGCACCTACTGACGACACCATCGTGGCCACCGTCGTCACCGATACAGCCCGCGGTGACAGCTTGGGAGGCTACCCCAGCGAGTACAAGTCCATCGTCTATGTGGAGGAAAAATCCTACCACAAGGCTCCCGGTCCCTACAAGTCCTATGAGTTTGTTGACACAGGAAAGAAGACAGCCTATTCAATGACTGACGGCAATGAGGTGGAGAAGTTGCCAAAGGTGTATAAGGTAAAGTTAGCTTCCTGATTTTCTGAAAGACTGAGCCAGAACTGGTGCTTAAAATTTGTATTTCATCAAAAATGTCATCTTTTCTTTTTGTCTCTCTTTCTACAAAAATATACCAAAAAGTGCAGATAAATGCATTTCACTGGAATTTCAGGGCTTGAATTTTATTAATTTATAAATATCAGGATATTCAGTCTCCATTATTTCCATGCTTTCCATTGATTGTCTACATAACCAGCATTGTAATGCTTTCCGATAGTGTTTTGTTGCATTTTGAACAACAGGGCATCAGTTTGGCCACTCTTCATTTCTATAAAGTGGAGGCCTATGCAATCCAGGAACCCACTGTTGACTTAAAACATTGAGTAAAGAATTTTTCTGTGCGTCAAGTGTAGCTAGCAGATACCCAGACCAAGATTTACGTTTTCACCTGCTGGTCATTGTATATAAATGCAAATACATATTTAAAAAAAGCTGTTCAAGCCTGACTGGTCAGTAGAACAACCAGGAAACTTCAGCGCCTAAAATTTTACATTTTAAATTCTTTTTAACAAACCATTGTTAATCAAAAAGTAACTGCATGGCTTATTTCATGGCTTAAGAGAACATTTAAAAGAACTGAACTATTTTGAGGTGCTATGTAATGTTAATGTTTGCATGTTTGTAGGAGGCTGTTGGAGTGGGAAGTCACCTATCAATGCTTCATTTTGACAATGTCTAGTTTTTTTTTAATTTATCAAGCATCTAATGCTGGGAGGGTGTATGATCTCTCACTTCAAATATACCCTCGTGGACACATAACATTACACCTCAACTGACACGTTTAGTCTTTTAGTCTGACAGTGACTCCGATTAGAACTTACACTTTGGCTCAGTTCTTATGCTTCTTCAATATGTCCACTTTAACATTTGAAGTCATTTTAGTGATTTTACTTAAACTGGATCATCTGAAGTCAAGCTAAAGTTCAACTGCCACTTCGATTTCTTTCACTAGTTCTGTTCAAAATGCCACTTTCAACAAAGTTCAGTCCTATAGCTACAGATCTTCTTCTACTACAGCTGTACCGACAAATAGAGCTGTGGTAAATACATACAGCTGTGGTTTCCTCTTTTCTCCTTGACCATCATTTTATATCACTGCATTTAAAAAAATGAAAATATAATGTTGATAAGGGTGGAAACTAACCCTCACATCTCTCCTCTGAACTCTAGACTATTTATGTTAACCCTGAACTCCTTGAGGAAGACACTAGCACCCCTGAAGTGGAGAACCAGGGTCTGGATGCTTCCTCTGGCACATCTCAAGACCAGGACCCTCGACAGGGTGCTCTTCCAGAGGAAGAGGAGAGCACCAGCACCAGTGACCCCACCACCAGCGAGAGTGAAAGCAGCAGCACCCCAGAGGAAGAGGAGGAGGAGGAGAGTGCCAGCACTACCAGCGATAGCACCAGCCAGGAGACCGAAGACGAGGAGAGCCAGAGCAGCGAGGAGGCTACAGCCACACCCGGAGCTGCTGACGCTGACTCCGATGAGAGTGACAGCGCTGAGAGTGACTCTGATGAGGAGGGGGCAGGACCTGACACTACCACTGACATGCCAGCGGTCATCACTGCTAAATAAGCCCACCTAGGAAATAGAGTGGGCGGTGGTGTCCGAATCACATAAAGTGCACACGCTGCATCCAGGTGCAAAGAGCCCCCTCCCGAGTCCTTTTCCCCTGTAGGGTCAAACAGGGACAACCAAGGCTGACTTATTATTGACTCCAATGTTTTCAGCTGATATTTCCATAATTATTTGTGCATCATGTAAAAAGCACATATCTTTTGCTCTCTTGGGTTTTAGCTAAATAAACCATTAACTCCTTTATCCTGTGGTCCTTGTAAATCCTAAGTTTGATCCGATAGGGGAAAAGAAGTTAATTGAACTTTAAAGGATGTTAAAAATGACGACTGCTACCTGTAACAGGAGGTTAACTGACCTCATGATCTTTGCCCCTTCCCCTTTTCCCTTCTCTTACAGCAGGGTACAAGGTCAAAACTGATTAAAGAACAAAGATATCGACAAAGTTGAGTCCTCTTGTCTACACTAGCACAAAACTGCCATTAACCATTAATTAATAACTGCAACATGCAAACATACAATGTTTTTATGCTTCTAAAATAAATGCAGATGCACAGTTTATATTTAAATACATTTGCAATACCTGTAATCATTTTGAGAATAATCAAATTTAAAATTGACATTAAGTCACACATTTGCTGCTAGTGTGGCTTAGCTTTTTTGCTCGCTAATATTAAATTTTGCTGGTGTAGATAAAAGGATGCAGACAAAGGAAAAAAAAAACACTAGTGCAGGGTTCAATCAGATATAGATACAGTACACACATACAGACAACACAGCCCTGTTTATTTGCACAGTTGCTACCTACACTACATGTTTGTCCCATGTTGTTTACTGTAATGTATCATAATGTACCATTTCTAAAATATTAATAAAGTTCTTTTTCATAAAAAAAGGGATGGTTGTTTCTTGTTTTAAAGATCTTAAGCATGAACAGTAATCTGAAGATTACTGCATAGTCCTGTGAAAAGAAAGTTTACACAGGACTCTATGCAGCCATGAAAAACTAAGTACACCCCGTGATTCAATAGCTTGTAGAACCACCTTTAGCAGCAATAACTTCAAATAATCGTTTGTCAAATCATTTTTCCCCACTCTACAGTGTTGGTTCAGTTCATTGAGGTTTGCAGCCATTCATTTATGCACAGCTCTCTTAAGGTCTTGCTGCAAAACAATGTCCTGTGGCTACAAAACAAACCCAAATCATCACCCCTCCACCACCGTGCTTGACAGTTAGTATGAGGTGTTCATGCTGATATGCTGTGTTTGGTTTTCACCAAATGTGGCACTGTGCATTATGACCAAACATCTCTGTTCCACCAAAGGACATTGTTCCAGAAGTCAAGTGAACTTTACAGTCTTTCTACACATGACTGTTATGTAGCTAAACACAGTAAGCAAGGCATAATTAGACAACAGTGATATACAGAACTACAAAATTATTAAAGTGGACAAAAGTATTAGTAGTATTACTGTCGGGTCTTTACCTAACAATATAAAGCGCCTTGAGGTAACTGTTGTGGTTTGGCGCTATATAAATAAAATTGAATTGAATTGAAAAGTAGACTTTAAACAACTGAAAGGTTTGTAGAATCTTATCCAGCCAGTTTTTTTTAAAGAATGTTTACAGGGAACATGTTAAATCAACCTTAAAAATAAATGTCAATAATGTCTGTGTTGTAACTTTGATGCTGAAGCCAAACAAGTAGTGAAAAACATGCTCAAAAAAGGGGGAAAACCCTTTACAGAATCTTCCAGTAAAAATGAATGCTAACCTACACAAACTGGCACCCACCTGTTGCTCACATTGGCAACGCCTTTAATACTGCATAACTTTAAGCTTGGGTATGTAATATACAAATTTACTCCTCATGCAGTTTTGATGAATTAAGAGAGAAATTATCTATAGCACTAATCCCTGTGGGCCTTGCTCACTGGTGGGCTATGAAAGGTAATTTAAAGTAATAAAACATTTTGTAAATAAATATTTATCATCAAATGTATTCAAAATGTCATTAACATATTTTGTCTATTCTTAAGAGACACATTCTAATTATAATTATAGTTTTAGGGGTAACTTGTGTTCTCTAGCTGTTCTCTTTCCCACAACAACAATAAACCAGTAAACAACTGCAAAATTAGTTAAAAGTGTTTACGTTCATGTTATCAATAGATATTCCAATTAGTGTACGATCATAATTTTAATACTGAAAATAATATTTTGTTAACTATCCCATTTTTTTTAATAGGTCTGAAATCATGAAGTCAAAGCCTGGCCCAGAATGAACCCTGATGTCCTGTATAGGCAGAAATGTGAAAGACTGTTTGTCTAGTCTTAACCTTCTCATCTGTTTATGTTCTACTGTCTGTCAAATGCACAATATACACATCTAAACACACGTACAGACACATAATTCAGAGTTTAGACAGATTACAGGCTATCATCAGTGCTCCCAGACAGCAGCAGTGAAGATCCTCAGGCAGAAAGACGAGACAATAAAATTTAAGTGTGATGTTAAGAAATGTACAGTGCAATAATGAAACCAGACATCTTACTATGCATTTTATACGTCACTGTGTGCATGACTGAGAACAATGTAACCTTAGTTCCTACGCTTGCCTTTATTTTTGGTCTTATTTAATTTTTGTAGATTATAATATTAATTTGTGTTACTTAAATTGTGCAGGATCATTTTATCTTTATCTTTGCAGAATTCAGTTACAGCAGATTATAATCATTTATTACAGCCCCTTTGTAAAAGATAATTTGATTCATACCTGTTTATACTGGGACTGTTTTAGATCATTACATTGCCTGAGTAGCATGTGCGGTGGAAAGACGAGTAAGTAAATTTCAGTGCACACTGTTGGTGTTTACTATAGAAGATACTTTCAAGAGAAACGGTAGACAGTCATTAATCCACAGCCCAAACAGAGTGGAAAACATCTCCAAAACAAAAAACAGGCTTACATCAACAATTATAAATGTAACTTAAAAAAAAGATGTATTCACTTTCATAAAATTTGAAAGAAATGTGCTATAATTTCAGATGTTAGCATCCACCCAACATGTTCACATGCGCAAAGATGGTTCATTAGTGGGCTTGTCGAGTAACTATGTGGGTCTAACTTTGAAAACACTTAATTTCTACGAATTTTAAACAATAAGTTTCAGTTAGGGTACATGCAAACTTGACAAATTCAGCTGTGTGAGACAATAACAGCAGTGTTTATATTAGGCTCCTCTTACACAGGCCTAGAGACCGTCACTGTGATAAATGTGTAGTGGCTAGGTGTAATTGGTCACAGAGATGTCTAAGTAGCTGCACTAAAAACCTCCCTCTGATTGCTAGCAGATTGCTTCAGTTACACTTGCCACTACTTGCCTAGCAGGTGAAATTTTGAAAAGTACAATGCAAACTGGAAATGTAGAATGTTCACCGTCAAAGTAAAAGCTACGCCTTTTGAAACATGTTGGTTGCATCAGTTAGGCAAACTTTTACTTTGAAGGCAAACGTTCTCCATTTGAGTCACACTTTTTCTATTCTCACTGCCTCTCGGCAAGTAGTTGGCAGGTGTTTGCACACAAGTCAGGCTGACCGTGGCAATCTAACGACCTAAACAATCACAAGGAGGTTTTTGGTACACCACCCTCTTTGTGACAGATTTCACCTAGAGTAGCCAGCAACCTCCAGCAACCACTTGCCAACTGGTTTGGGGAATACACATTTTTGCCTAGTCGCTGGAGGTTGCCAGGGTATCGAAGACTGATCTTGAAGCTTGTGTAACTGAGGCCTCAGACTGAGTAGGCATGTTTTGTAAGTTGTGTTGATTACCAGATAACACGGGTTCTTAACAAGGTTTATGTAGGCAAAGCAAGATGTTAATCGAGCAGATCGGTGGGATAACAAGGAACGTAAATGCTTTGTATTGTCAATGATATTGATACAGATGCATTTGGCATGAACAGGTGATGGTAACTGTTTGGTGAGGTCTTTAATCTCATGAGTAATCTGTGGATGACAACATTGGGGACAATGAGTACACAAAGACCACCTGTTAACAGTATTTCCAGTTAAAGTGGAACACCAGTATAGTTGCTGAGGAGACTTTTTTCTTTTTTAATGTATGAATGCTGAAGGCCCCCTTGGCTAAAAGAAAAAGCTGTCACGAAATTAACTGATGTGCTACAGATAAAGATTAAGTGGGTTAAAACTCTAAAGTGTACATGTTACAATTGTAAGACTTCAAAATGGAAGAGTTTAACCATTTTTTGTTAACCTTTGGTCTTTGAACCAATTTTCTGCTTATAATTTTATTTATTTTTAACTTTCAACACTGTGATGAGTTAAGCAGAATGCAGACCCAAACTCAGAATAAGACAGACTTTACAAACAGAAGATGCACCTTTATTTTAGGTTGAGGCAGCAAATCCACAAGGCAGGAGAAAACTAAAGCCAATAATCCCAACTGTAAGATGGGGAAATACAAGGGTGAGCAAACAGTACAAAGCAACAAAGAACTAAAGAAAAATGAGGGCTTAAATACACACATGGGATAATTAGGGAGATGGAAAACACCAGGGAACACAGCTGAACCTAATCAGGGAATACAAGGCAGGGGAAGCATAACTAACTACAACACAAATGAGACAGGAGACTAGCAAAGTAAAACAGGAAGTAACTTAACAAGGGGATATCTGATACGACGATGGGAAAATAGAAAAGAAAACACAATCTAAGCTGAAAATAAAGTCATGAAAAACAAATCAGGGACTAAAGCTAGAATATAAAACTCTAAAAAACCAAGAACAAACTAAGTAAAGAACATAACATTAAACAAAACTAAAACTTAAAATTCAAAATGCAGGATCACAGACCCCGATTATGACAAACACCAGTGTTTGGGTAATAAAGAACATCCTGATTCTACTGGGCCCTGAAGGCCCCAAATCTTCAGGAAGTTTACGTAAGAGAATAACATAATATTATCAGGATAGCATGGTTATTGTGGTTGTGAAGGTTACCAGCAGGATGTAACGCAAAGGTTTACAGGTTTTATTACAAAATACTTTCAGCAAATATTGCAAGAAAGTGTCGGGGACAGAGGTTGTTTTCACGTAGAATACAGGGCAGGTCAGAGCATCTCTGAAAAGTTAGAAACATAGATCAGATTATTGCAAAGATGAAATTAAATACATTTGTCTTTGTTTTTTTTCTAAACGACAACTGATATGGTTAGCACATGGAACTCTCCTTCGCGTACACAGATTAGTATTACTGGAGTCTGTTTTTGAAAAAATTAACAACACTTTAAGCTTGCCAGTTTTGTACATCATTGTAAATTCTATTTAATTTGTTGTATGATGAAATTAACATGTTGGACTCTCACAATTATCCCATATCTCTCTGCGATGTCAACATCATAGACTCAGGAATGTTGTTATTCATATTTTATATAATTTATCAAGTCAAATAACTCAACATGATAAACAGTGGATTTATGAGTGAAAGATTGTGGCCTCTAATCACCTTTAAGATGTATATACCGACAACTTTGGGTTCTACTTTCATTCTGAAATTATTTTTCAACTATGACTAGATATCGAGAGAAGACCGCCAGCTGACGGTTATTCGATGTCAACATTTTTGCTGAAAAGAGTGAGCATAATTAAGGCTGGGAGTGCTAAGTTATCAGCTAAAGCTAGAAACCTTGGTTGGCAAGCTACATCAATAAACATTACGAGTATGACTCAAATGACTAAAACGAGTATAAATAAAATTTCACTTACCAAACCTGGAGCATTTGGATGAGCTGTACCTCAGAGCAAACGTACACGGTAGATCATGTAAGCACAGAAGCTATTTACATAGATTAATAATACCTTTATTTGTCCACTACAAGTAGCAATGTTTTTAATCGTACAGCTATAATCAAAGAATTAATTAATTTATGTCAAATACAAGGAAATCCATTGTTACAACCTGCCTCACTTCTGGGGTTATAACAAAGTTATAACACAAGGGCCTATTGTAAGTGCTCCATTTATTATTTTGGCAAATGAATTGGCTTTTTGAGGGCCTAAACATGCTCAAAAACTGATGAAATTTTTCACAGGTCTGGTCTGGTGAAAATTTACGTATTTTATTGGTTTATTGGTATTTTAACCATTTCCAGGCGTTATACTTTTGCGAACTCCTCCTAGGGATTTCTTCTGATCAGCTTCATGTTTGGTCCATCTAAACTACAAACATGGGCCATATTAAATTGCGGAGTTTTTGAGTTTTCGTTGAAGGGCGTGTCCGTGGCGCCACGGCGAATTTCAATCATTCGCCATGAAATTTGCTGTCATTCAGACATACATTGTCTAATCTGGCCCAAACTTCTCAGGTGTGATAAGGGTCTGCCCCTGAACACATTACAATTGTAATATTTTACACTGGCGGCATGGCGAATTTTGATGTTTCGCCACAGAGAACGAAATTGCTATAACTCAAAGACTCATTGTCCTATCTCTCCCAAACTTCACAGGCATGACGAGATTCCCGCCCTGAACAGATTGATATGAGAATTGTCAGCAATAGTTAGAGCGCCACCTAGTGGGAACAGGAAATGTCACATTTTATTCTTTGATGTACTGCTCTTCCCAGGTTGACCACATCAACTTCAAAAGCGATGTGAATAAACATCAGACCCTGATGATGCTTCATTGAGAAAATTGTGAGTTTTCATTTAACAGCACACCCTGGTGATATGGCAAATCGCCATGAAGCAGGAAGTAGTATTTGAGGGGCTTGGAAACCTCGAAGTGTAATGAAATTTGCCACGCTCCTCCGACGTTACAGGCAGCATAATATTCTCCACGGCTTCTCCAGATCCTTTTGCGTCTGTCACATGTGGTCAGGGTGAACCTGCTTTCATCTGTGAACACCACAGGGTGCCAGTGGTGGATCTGCCAATTCTAGTATTCTATGGCAAATCCCAACTGGGCTCTACAGTGCCAGGCAGGGAGAACTGGGCCCACTAGAGAACGTTGGGCCCTCATGCCACCCTCATAAAGTTTGTTTCTGATTGTTTGGTCAGAGACATTCACACCAGTAGCCTGCTTTAGGTCATTTTGTTGGGCTCTGGCAGTGCTCATCCTGTTCCTCCTTGCACAAAGGACCAGATACTGGTTCTGCTGATGGATTAAGGACCTTCTACGGCCCTGTCCAGCTCTCCTAGAGGAACTGCCTGTCTCCTGGAATCTCCTCCATGCTCTTGAGACTGTGCTGGAAGACACAGCAAACCTTCTGGCAATGGTACGTATTGATGAGCCCTCCTGGAGGAGTTTGACTACCTGTGCAACCTCTGTAGGGCACTGACCCTAGCCAAATGCAAAGCTAAGCTGTAAGAAAACAGTCAGAAAAGATGAGGAGGGAAAAAGTGTCAGTGGCCTCCACCTGTAAAACCATTCCTGTTTTGGGGGTCTCTTTGTTGCCCCTTTAGTGCACCAAAGCAGCAGAAACTGATTAACAACCCCCTCTGCTATTTAACTTTGCAGATCAATATCGCAGAAGTTTAACTGACTTGATGTTATGCACTGATTCAAAAGTGTTCCTTTAATTTTGTTTGAGCGGTACATATATATATATATATATATATATATGATACAAAAGATACAGTTAGATATTTTCAGATGTTTAGTAGCAGGAAAATGGAATGGAATACTGCATAGTTTAGTGGTTGAATGTTAATAGCAAGACGGAGTATAGAGCATTGCACAGTCTGATTGAAAACTATTGCGCATTGAGATATATCAGACCCAAGTATGTGCTTACTACCTCCACTGGGTCAAGAGGGCATTCCAGAACAGAGATGACCTTCTTGATCAGCCTATTCAGTTTCTTTCTGTTCCCAGCAGAGATACTGCTGCCCCGGCAGATAATAATAATGATAATAATGATACATTTTATTTATAAATGCACTTTACATTTTCTCAAATCTCAAAGTGCTACAAAACACCATAAAACATATCATAAAAAAGTAGTTGACAGAAATAAATTAAAACAGTTTAAGACTAACTTAAAAAAGTTAAGACTAAATTTATTTAGTTAAGACTAAATTAAGAATGATATATTTCACTAGAAAGGAATGTTTTAAGTCCTCTTTTAAAACTCTCCATAGACTGCGGCTCCCTCAGAATTTCAGGAAGGGCATTCCAGAGGCAAGGGGCCACAGCACAGAAAGCCCAATCACTCATGGTGCAGAGTTTTGTTCTGGGGGTGTAAAGGCTTGGATTGTGAAGAGCGGAGGGGTCAAGATGAAGTTTGTGGTATTAAAAGCTCTTTCAGGTAGAGGGGAAAATTTCCATAGATGCACTGATGGGTGAGGAAGCAGATCTTGTATTTAATCCTCGCAGAAACAGGAAGCCAGTGGAGCAAATGAAGAATGGGTGTTA
>VUQS01034924.1:14736-28857 GCA_015108495.1 Heterochromis multidens | reverse complement strand
AATAGGGCTGTCAGCTGTGTACCAACCTGACTTCTGCACAACACAACTGATGGTCCCAACCCCATTAAGAAGGCAGGAAATTCCACAAATGAACCCTGACAAGGCACACCTGTGCAGTGACAACCATTTCAGGTGACTACCTCATGAAGCTCATTGAGAGAAGGCCAAGAGTGTGCAAAGCAGTGATCAAAGCAAAGGGTGGCTATTTTGAAGAATCTAAGATATAAAACATGTTTTGGGTTATTTCACACTTTTTTGTTTACTACATAATTCCATATGTGTTCATTCATAGTTTTGATGCCTTCAGTGAGAATCTACAATGTAAATAGTCATGAAAATAAAGAAAAAACATTGAATGGGAAGGTGTGTCCAAACTTTTGACTGGTAGTGTACATTCAAAAACAAGCAAACAAAAACACAAATTAAGGTTTGCCACAAGGGACAAAAATGTCATTTTATTCTGATTCAAGTTTCAATCAATCAGTTACAAATGTTATAATTTAAATCCTGACTGAAAACAGTGAGAGGGCACTATGATGTGATATCAAATGTAATTTTCTCTCGCTAACAGAGTCTAAATGTATCTGTGGCCCAGGCATTGTACTTACTTTGCAGTCAGTTCAGTGCAATGACAAAGTTGGCAGGCTGCACTCTTAAGTGTTACTGAATGAATATTCTACTACTACTGAAAATCTTTCACCTGTGAACATTTGGACTGGCTTGCAGTAGCATTATAATTCTCTTTTTCGAGAATACATTTTGTTAGCGAAAGGAGCTCTCTGTTTGTGGGGCACTCCCTTCCTGTGTAGACAGAGACTGTTAAATCTTGATTCATCATTTCCTGTGGGTGGAGAACTGTCTACTGCCAAATACAAGATTTTATTTTAATAAAAAGGGTGCATGAATTGGTCTCAGTGGAAGATCTGTGCTACATTGCTGGTAAGCTGCTATCACAAGTACACATTTGCCAGTGGCTACATTTATAATAAAGTCATATAATAAAGTCTGTCAGTACACAGATAAAGTAAATGACAAGCAAAAACTTAAATGATAAAGGGTCTTTCAATCACAAATACACCGTTTGTCTAACTCAGTAAAAAAATGAAACAAAAATGTTTGATCACATCTCAGTTTAAGGTTTAATGGTGATGAAAGATCTGACAAATGTTATTACAACAGGCAGTTAAAAGCACATTAGTACATTTTTTATCCATTTTTTTCCCCCTAGTTAAATCAAATATGCAAAACTCCAAATAACCAAACATACACTTACACCTACAGTACACTCACGTTAGCTCTGCTGAAAATCGGTCATGTGTGTAGTGCAGCTAATTTTCCTTGATTAGCTGAACTAAAAACCAAAAATGTGAATTTTACACACTGATGTGACCTTTTGCATATTGAACAAGGATTGATATTTCTAATACCTCTGAGTTTTTTTTTCTTTCTTTCTTTAAACACAACCATGAATTTAATAAAATGTAATTATAATACTTTCTGACTGTCTGTATTCATTAGTTACCATCATGCATGTTCATGTTCAAAATATACATTTGGCAAAAAAGAGTGGCCCAAGAAAACACCTATAAACTGTATGTTAAGAAAAAAAGTCACCAGTTTGACAGCACATATAGAGCATTTAGAGAAAACAAAAGAGATTCAGAACTGAGACAAACAAATAAACATGCAAGTTGCAAGGAGAGGAAAGTGTTTATTTATGCTTTGGTGGACACATATTAGGGGAAGTTGGTGTATATACACAGATCACGGATGCAGTAATATCTAAATATAGAGATAAAAAAAGTTGTAATAACAGTTGTAATAAATCTTTATTTGAGAGGTTATGTGCTGCTGACAACATAATTGTATTTTAAGGGTATATTAGAAACACGGGTGCAGCTGATGGGCTGGAAGTATTAGTCCAACGGTCCTTGCTGTCCTTGTGCTGATTTCAATGACCTCTGCAGGGATTCATTCACATCTAATCAATTCACCGATCAGAGCAAGCTGAGCTCAAAATAGCTCTTGTAACTACATCCCAGGCCCTCACATTATACAGATGTCAGTATAAACAAATGATCAAAGAAACCTCTCCGCTGCTTCTTATTCCAGAAACTCTTTTAAAAAATGGACCCAGAATGCATGCTACAGCTATGTGATGCCAATCCTACAGTGCATTAACATATAATACATTAAAGATATAAAATACCTTATCTCAATATATGATTAGATAGCAAAACATGGTCACAGAACTGTTAAAATGCAGGCAACAGTGAAGATAAAAGTCAGCTGTGCTTTTAACAACACATGTTTACAGGTATATTTACAGATTAAATACAGCGACGCTCGTTTGAGTTTAGAGTCTTGCTCAATACTTCATTGGAGCATATACTCTCTTATAAAGAGGCTTAAACACAAGAAAAGACATGTCTGTGCTGCTCAAAAGCCTTAGATCCTAGTGAAAAATTATAGCAGTAACATACATTAACTATGCTTTGAGCCATTAGAAATTAAATTATTGGATTCAGAGAGGCTTAATGGAGTGTTTGATTGATTTTTAATGAGCTACTATGCAACACACGTTACCATTTTTGTCAAACAAACAGATATGATGGGAAGCATAATAATGATCACCCATTCCTCTGCTGTTGGTGTTGATGTAGTGCCACCCATAGACAGGTCAATATATTACATCTTCACGCCACACAAATACCAGACTGAGGAATTAGCAGCAGAATGGTGTTTGCATCAGAATAACAGATGTAAAGCACTGACATGACAAGAGAGAGAGAGTTCATCTACCGTAGGCCTGGGAATTTGAGTGTTCTGCATAGTATCTTAACTGTTAGGACTGTACTCATCAGGACAGAGCAGAGATATTGTGCCTTGAATCTGCTGGAGCTGCTCTTCCAGTTTGGAATTTACTTTCCATATCTGCTCCAGTTAGGGCCTTCAGCCTCCAGTATCACAATTTTCTCATGGTCCTGCAGGCTCCTTGTCAACCACAGCTTCAGTTGTTTGTCCAGCAGCTGCTTTCTTTCTTACTTCTAAATTTCTTACTCCTTTTGTTCTCAACCACCTTCTGAGGTGTCTCCTATTGGGTGTTAGGGATTTCTAATCCATGTTTTGTGACTTGCAGTTATTAAGAGGACCAAAAAAAATAAGTTTTCAAACTGATTACCTTTTCTGTTAAGCTTGCAATTATCATACCAAACCACGAACATAATAAATTCACAATAGTGAAACTATGAATATAACCATAAACACTGAAAACATTTTTATATTTAAATCATTTTACATTGGCCAATTAATTAATTGACTTATAATGGATTAAGTGTTAGACACATCTTGAACCAACTGCTCTGCTGAACATACACAGATGGTTATTGTCATCTATATAGTAAAACAGCAGATAGGCAAAGTTTCAACAGTTTTATTCCTTTAAACATATATATTCCTATCAGGATTAGAGGACTGAACTGTGACGGTCTAACCATTAGGCCCAGGAACCATTAATTGTTCCTGTGGTCTGGCAGAAAATGGTTTCAGATGACTTCCTTTCATGTATATTCCTAGACTAGTGGCTCCAACAGGAGCATGTCCCCATTGTTACTGGCATGTTCTGCTCAGGAAAAATATATTTTTTTGTTTACTGTATATTGTGTTGAACAACATACCTAAAAAAATGGTCACCACACAGTACAGTTTCCTAAAAACATACATATTTATTGTCAATTGTCTGCACTCCCACCATAGCAGCTGTGGATTGATCTGTTCCTGCAGTAATGGGGGAACATTCACTGTCAGCCTGCAGGCTGTCTGTGGGTTCCACCACATTGGTTTTGCTTGATGGTAGATGTCAGCAAGACCATAGAACAAAATAGTTTTTGAATGAATGCTGGCAAATTGAATTCCTTCTCCATTTGTTGGATGCCACTGTAAATGGATGCTTATTGACATCCATACTGTGGAGGCCAAGATGACCAGCCCTCAACATCATAGATCGATAATATTAACTAAGACGTCCCTCCAGTGAGTCTATGCGAATAAAAGACAGGAAGAAACAGCCAGTATGGACAAAAATGAAGAGGCAATGTGAAATGTGATTTTTAATGGGTTCATTTCATGGAGGTACACAGTGATCACACACATGACTCTGTCGCCTTGTTTATTAAGGCTTCTTATTTCACCTATTCATCTTTGTCATCTTGACAACATTGCCCATCAATCAATAGCCATGGAACAAAGTAGTCAACATGAATAATGTGCTAAATTAGGATCTTTAGCAAATATTGATTATGAATTTACCCCTACCCTTGAGCTCCCTCACACCACTTAACTGGTTTATATGCAAAGAAAGCTTCATGTCCTTTTATCACAACAGGAGAAACATACAGTATAGGTCAAGCTCTACAGTCTTCCATCTATTTTTGAGTGTTGCAGATTGTGTGGATGTCTTCACAGTGAGGCATCCTTAAGCACTGCCCTTTAAAAATGGGGAGGCGAGTAAAGCATACAAAGCTGCAGTGATTATCTCCATCTTTTACCCTGGTGGAGAATGTGATGTAGCTTGCCAAAGAGAGAGGCCTGATCAGCCCAGAACATTTTGTGGAAAACTGGCTTTGCAGCAATCATGGCATGAAGCTCTAGCAAAATGTGGCCAGGGACACGCAGTCAGAAATTATGTCTCCCTTTTCCCAGAGTAAACAAGCCAGCACACATTCATTAAAGAGCTCTTGACTGGACCTCAAATGTGTATTGACCAGCTGGGGACAAATGGGAACCATTTCCCTGTATGAATTGAAGTCATTTGTTACAGTTTAGAATTGATTCTTTGTCATGGCAACCACCAGTGTGTGGTCATGAAATAAGAAATTATATTATCTCAACAGAAATTGATTTAAGATAAAAGAAAATGGTTGTGTTTTGACAGAGTGAATGACTCAGTCGAGACTACATAAAAGTACTCATGTACTTGGATTTGTTGACAGTTATTTTACCTCTTCTACAACATATTGTATTCAACTTATTATTTATGAATATTTATAGTCAAGTTCTATATTTCAAATATAGAAATATTATCCTGACAGTGTTTCTCACAACAAGCTCAACTTTCATTCTAAACTGCTACAAGAGCTTTCTTTGTGTTTTAAATACAATTCTTTCCCTCTACTGCTTAGTGACTTGAATTTAACATGGTGATGTCATTCATCAATTGGCTACACTCATTTATGTGGAGAACTGGAGCTTATCCCAGCTGTTACTGGGTGAAAGGTGGGGTACATCCTGGACAGGTCACAAGTCCAGAATTACAGGGCTAACACACAGAGACAGACAACCATTTGCACTCACAGTTATACCTACAGGCAATTTAAAGCCAATTAAACTAAGCTGCTTTGAACTTTGGGAGGAGACTAGAAAAACTGGAGGACACCCAAGTGGGCACTTCAAGCACATTTTTGTGGCACATTTCTATATGAATTTAACAGGAAAAAAAGCATTATGTTCATATTGTTATCATTATTATGCTGGTAAACGGTCTGATTAGGGTTAGGGCAAAGGTTACGGTTAGGTTGTCATTCATCCCTAAGTCAGTTCAGACCATATGGTATTAAATCACATGTAAAAAAAAAAAAGGTTTTGTGATAATCCAAACAATGACTTTGTGTGTTATATGTGTCCCATTTTATTGATGGCAAGGTGAACCAAGACAAATTCCACATAGGCGACAGACAGACAGGTGTAGGCTTTGGATTTTAGTTTATTAATTATTTAGTGAAAAGAATAATGTTTAAATTTTTACATGGTGTGAATATGATACAATATACTGATTACTGAATATACTGAAGTACGAAATACAGTGAATCCAACAATAACCAGATTGCAGTATGACACAGATCTCCATGCACAGATAAAGTAATTCTTTTTTATCACAATATTTATATGTGAATGATGTTGTGATAAGATTCATATTAAAAACATGGAGCTTTAATTTCATAAATATGCAGTGTTTGATGTTTTCATGAAAGCTGTGACAAATACAGTCATTTCCAGCCCGCTTACCATCTTACTGGGGTACAGCAAATACAAAAAGCATGAATCCATGCTAAATTTTTAATAAGGGTGAACATTTTTTTTTGAGGTTATGTATGATGTGAGAACAACCACATTTACCCAGCATTTCTAAAGACAAAAACTGTTCAACACATACAGAGGATGCTAGAGAGGAGGTGTTATTGTAGTTCTGACAAGATGTCAAAACTAAATACCTGCAAAGTACTGATCTAAATATAAACATATAAACCACGTTGTTAAAGCTAAATTTAATTTGATGTTAACATGACTGAAATTAGCATGTCTAAATTAGGATACCCTAAAAATATAGTGTAACCACGCTAGGGGAGAAGGATCTGCTATGTATAGTACTTGGTATATATAAAAAAAATTACATAAAATGCTGAAATGTATTGTATGGTGTGCTTTTCTGGTTTCTGTAAAGAAAAATATAGATGTAACAAAAACATGTATAGAATGTCAAAGCATGGCTTGAAGGTGTTTAAATAATTCAAATTCCCAAAGTTAAATATTTGTTCTCCTGCGTGGCCATTGGTTATTGCACACTGTCAGCCCTTTTGCTTCTGGTGTTTTGCACACCTGAAACAAAAGGAACATTTTTTGGGCCCCTGTGGACCCAGAATTGAAGCAGTCTCAGCTGGAGCCCTAAGTGTACCGTGTGCAATGCTCTCTTGCTTCAATACACCAAACAGAGTTATCCAACAAAGCAACACTGACACAGCATCAGTATTACATTTAACTCTGGTTTGAGAAGCCATTACCTTGGCACAGACTAGACAGCTTTATTTAATCTACAAGCTGCCAGCCCTGTCACCTTCCCAGACTGGCACAGCAGGTGCTTGTTCATTCAATCTGTAGGGGCTGGCATGAGTCGGGGAATTTGATTATATCTGGAAGCATGAAAAACCTGGCAAGGAGCAAAGTTCAAACTAGTGCCTATCTGCACAAGTACTGTGTAATCAGTGTTTTGGTTCATTGATACACCGCATGAATTAAATACTAATTTGCAGTAAAGGTGTTGTATTTTAGCACTGGAATAGTTGAGGTCATAATGTGTTCCAGACAGAAGCAAAGAAAAAAAGACACAATTCTTTTTTTTTTGCTTTTTCTTCATATATAGCATTTCCTCTCCCCCTATCAAGTCCAGCACAGGCTCTGTCAGTTATTTCAGTGTTGACAGGCCTCAGCAGTCACAGAATGACATAGATCGTATCTTTGCAATCCACCAGTTACATCTAACCATTCACCTCAGGGATTCAAGTGCCAGTTTTAGTTCATGATTTAAACAGGAGTAACACGTGATGATAGCAAAACGTACACATAAAGGATTCATGAAAGGTCAGAGGTCAGTAAATTCTATGTGGAGGGGGAGGAAAAAGGGTGCACGTGGCAGAAGGTTAGTGGATTTAATCCCAACAAAAAAACAAAAAGGTGCCAGAAATGCCTCATATGAGTCACACAGCAAGCTGTGCTATGGATTTATCAGATTTAGATGGGATTGTGGTCACTCTGACCTGCTCCTTCAACCAGAACATATTGACATACAAGGACTAAACCCATGCAGGATTCTGTTTAGTAGTAGGGGTTATTCCATTTATTTCAAGAGATACTTATTAACACTCAACCATTAAATATATTTATTGACCTTTAATGTTCTTGAAAAAGCTTCACCTTCATTTGTTTTATCTTCTCATCCATATACATGAAACAAGGTTAAAGATTTTACTATTAGATCAACAACATCAAGCAGAGCTCTCATGATCTATTTAGTGACCATGAGGGAGATTAGGCAAAAAGCTGAGAAATTAGTGTAAATCGGTGTTGTATGTAGAGAGAAAGACATGCACATACAGACCCAGAGACAAATAGAATGGATATTTTTTAACAGTTTTGGTTTTATACTGACATATATTCTGGTTCATGTGACTTTACAGCATTGCCACTGTGGTCCGATTTCTGTGATAGACAGAATATAAATTGAAAATTTATATTGTCTTCTTCTTTAGATTCTGATTTGTGAAAAGAGACACTTCTTTTGACTCCTGGACAAAAAAAAAAAAAAAAAGAGGTGGTGTCATTTGTTGTACAAGTTTTTGTATTTTTCTCTCTGAAAAACCATCTTAAGTTCCCCCTGCTCAACATTTGCTTCTGGATTTTAGCAGGCAGAAAAGCTTGTCCTCATTAAGTTGCCCTTCTTATACCATGGCGGGTCACGCCTCTTTTCATTCTGCTCACACTAACAAATTACACTGGCCTGGCACGGTAAATAGACATAATAAAGACTGTTTGTTTTCAGCGTCCTCTTCTAGACAAAGTCAAGGCTAAATGTTTGTTGTAGCTATAAGGTATTTCTCTGCAGACTATGCCTGAGGTCTGCTTAGTTTGGGATGTAATTATTCTGTTCTATATTTCATGCTTGTTGGTTCTGCATACAATAGAAACTGATCACTGAGCCACTACACATTTCCTGAAGCTGTAATTGAATAGTGAAAGAGGGAGGCAGAAAGGCAGCTGTTACTGTAGTGTACTGCAGATGGCAGTAGTTGAACAGACACATGCAGGTAAACCATCCTCTGGCTTTTTGTCTTGAATGTTAGCTCCTCCACAGGTGACAGATGAGAACACAGAGCTTCCCCAACAGTGTGGTAGTACTTTTAATCTAGTTCAGATTTATGGTGTCAACAGAGGGAAAATTCTCCCTTGCGTCTTGTCTGGGATGAAATGGAGAGTGTGTGCAGACATTAAATAGAAAAGGAGAGTGTTTTTGTGGGTGATGGGGAGAAAAGGGTTTTGCCTCATATTCACCAAAGTCAATGCCCCATGTGATTCATCCCACAACCTTTTAGAAGTCTGACTGAGGGAAGGCATGAGGTGAACTGATAACCAAGTACTACATCAGACAGGAATAAATTGAAAGACAAAGTGTAAATTGCTGCAACTCCAAGAGAGATGAAAGGCAGAGCTGAAGAAAGTTCAAATTGGAACTTAAAACAGGGCAGAAAAAAAAGATGATGAACAGCCAATATACATTGACTCTATCTAGTGCCTCATTCCACATGTACACCCCGTGGCTGGGTTTCTCATTACCATAAAAGTCTCGGCCTTCATCTGACAAGAGAAAAAAAAGCACTTGCTCCTGCTGCTTCAAGAGAACACAATGCATGAAGAATATTGCATCATGTCTTGATCCTGGAGACACTGCTGTGTGTTTACAGTTGACATATCCATGCACACAGTAATATGGTATATAACGACAGTTCAATAAAACATTTAACCATGTACTTTCAAACTCTGTGCTGCTGTAGTACAAAGAAAAGCCAATTATTTCTAAAGAAGAAATGAGACTCAAAACAGCTAAACCAACGTCAGCCACAAATGAGTGGTCAACACAAGTAAAAAGACGTTCTTAAAAGTAGTAGAGAAGCTAGCATGTGAAAGATTTATAAAACAGGTTATGCTGAGATTTACAGCCCTGTCTAGACTTAAAGTTTGTCTGTCCTGTCAAATGCTATACAGCTAAATCTGTCACAATGAAACATAGACATATCATACTGCCAAGACCAATTGTTTGTTGCGTCTCAAAGATCTGAGCATGACCTTAATGATCTGTGCAACATTGAGTGTTGGATTACCAAGTTACTTGAGCCAGACACTGAAAAGCATGCTGCATGTTATATTTTGATTGTGTGGGCAGGAGCTGATACCCCCTCTGCCCTCCCCGTATGGAATCCGACGCCAGCAGCAGGGCACTCTGGGGAGGATTCAGTAGGACAAGGCATTCAGCCAAATAGCAACGGCACACAGCTCTGCAATTTGTCTTCCTCCTCCTCTGGACACACCTCATGAAAACAAATGAACTCTCACCTTTGCTGCTACAGCCAGGAGGCACGCAACATTGTTAGAAGCAACAGTTCATGGTATGGCGCTAGGACTGTGATGGGTTCTTGAGCACTGCTCTCTTAGTGGCGGGATCCAGACTTATTACCCTTGTGAGTGGATTCCACAAAAAAATGGCCAAGGTAAAATAAATAAATAAATAAAAGTAAAGGATATTTAGTGACCTCGGATGTCCATTGATGTTTGGCCTTCAAGGTTTGTAGACTAGATAAAAGACAGTAACAGAAAGTAAGTGTTGGAAATTCACTTGAGGGTCAGAGGCCAGATGCTGCATAAGCACTCCTGCTGCAAAAAGATCATAAAGCAGTGGGTGGCCTATTGATTTCAGAGTCTTTATCAGTGTTTCCATGTGGCCAGTGGCTGAAACACTGTAGGATAGACATGTCTATCATCTTTATGTGTACATTTACAGTGCCCAGGAGAAACAACTAGTGTTAGAGCCTCATTTATTGTTTTCTGTCAACTGTGGAAAAAAAAAATGTCTTTTTGGATGTGTTTTCCTCATCAACAGTGATTTAAAAGACTGATTTTGCTAGGAGTATAATACTCCTAGCAAAAATGTTATCAATATACTGTCATGGAAATGTTGTAAATCAGTTTCCAACATACTAAACAGGAAAACAAAGCTACAAATGCTTTGTTGCTTTTACTACAAAGGGGTGATGCTGCAGCAGCTTTGAAACATGGTGATAAAGCTACAACCAAACAAACAACAGGGAAGAAAGATGAGCAGTCACACGCAATTTAAATAAACCAACTGATCACCTGATTACCTAAAACAAGTGAAAGCTCTTGTAATGTTGCTAATAATCCTTCCAACGCTTGGCAAACTTGGAAAAACTGCAATTAAAGTTTACAGTGGACAACTCGGGTTGTAATCTACTCCTTGCCTTTGATTTATGCTTCAAAATTATTCAGTCTAACTGGGGAGCTTTTTTGAAACTTCATTGCCTGACCACTGGTGATTTTTGCCCTGTTGGACATCTTTTTAAAAATGTTGCATCACTCCCTGAATTCAGCAATTAACTTGGTGAGTACAATCCCCATCAATGTCAGGCAGATGTCTTTATCCCACTACTACATGGACTAAATCACTTGACTTGTAAAAGGCCACAAAGAGAGGGAAAATGGATATTGCGGGATAGTGGAATAATGACAAATGCTGAAACATTACTGTGATAGTAACACAAGGAGAGATATGTAGGTCAACTATGAGGTATTAGGTGTGGTTAATTTTACAATATACTGTGTGTGTGTGTGTGTGTGTATAAACATTTGTAATTATATATTATAAATAAAATATATTTAATATATAAATATATTTTGTATGACTTGTATATAATAATTTATTTAACTTCTATGCAGAAATTAACAGGCAACACACTAGCACTCCCAATAATTAAGGGTATTAAAATTACTGTATTCTGAGCTATAATAGACTGCATTAATCAGTTGCACAAATGCTTATATTGAAGTGACAAAGTCCTCCAGCTGTGGTAGGAATTATTAAAGGGAAGTAACACAATGTTTTTAGATTGTCCAGCTGCCCTGTGCCAGCTTGTACAGTTCTTGAAGGTTTCTCTCTGTCATGTCCCTCACTGTACTTCCATAGGCAATGTGTGGTCTACCTCTTCTGTTACACCTTTGGGTTATAGTGTACAGTGCATACTGATGGACTATGGTGTCCAGAGGTTTTCAAAGCCCATGGCATAAAGTGTGAAGCTGTCTGGAGATGAGGACATCTGCAAAGGGTATCTGTCTGACTGTTTTTATTACTACCTTGTTCTGTTCTCTTGATAACCAGCATGATACTGTAACAGCTGGTAGCAAAAAAGTTCAGCTGCGTTGATTCAGAATCCAACTTTCTGGACCGTACAGGAGAATAGAGGTGTAACTTCAGTTGGATGGAGATATATTTTGATGTATAATCATTACCTAAACTTAACCAAGTACTTTTTGTCAATATACCTAACCAGTCAATATCTATGATGTTGTCAGATAAAAAGAAAGTGATTTTTAATGGTTCTGGTAATAGTGGTATGGGATTTGGCATTGCTTCTGTGGTGTCTGTAAATGTGGAAACTTGAGTTACCCCCCACCACCACCACCACCACCACCACCACCACCAAATACATAAATAAATAAATTCACATTTCCACATACTTTAAACATGAGATCCAAGTTGTAAATGGCTAGAACTGTCTTCCAAGACTCTGGACTACTGAGCAACTTCCACATCTTTACGATGAGCTAAGACTGATGCAAAAACTCATATGTGACTGTGTGGTCACCTTTGTATTAACTCTGTTGATATTTGAAATTCATTTTAAAGCCACCACAAATTATAAAAAACTACATAAATGTGCCAGATTTCTATCAGCAAGTCAGTTCACCAAGAAGCATCAGCTTGTCTCAGTGATGTCTGAAATTGAATGAATTCACCAACTTTGGTTCATATTTGGGTTAATTATGTCTGCACTTGTAAATAAGTACAGGTAGTAGCCTCTGCAACCTGAAGCTGCTTCTCCTACTCACTGTGACCGACTTCCTTTGTAGACATTGGGGATTAGGTTGAACCAGTAGATGAGTATATCACCTGTGTTTGTGTACTTCAGTGGTGTAATTACTGGGGGGAAGCATCACAGCTCAATTTATTGAATACCTCATCCATATTTGCCAGTGTTGGAAGTGAAGCACAATTTGCAAGTACTACCTCAAAGTTTAGCAAACACAGATTAAAATGAAGTAGCTCACCTTCCCAGCTCAGTATTTAAAATTTTGAACTAATAAAAAATAAACTCGTTGGTGCACTCTCTTTTTTAAAATGTCTTTTTTTTTTTTTTTTTTTTTTTTTTTTTTTTTTTTTTTTTTTTTAAAGAAAGTTAGGAGAACTTGTAGACAATATATTGTCAGGAGGCAAAGGTCCACATTTTGGCAAGTTTCCCATGCCCTACTGCTCTTTACACTAGACAGCAACAGGAACACGGCTTTAATTAAGTTTTGAATATCAGCTCTGAACATGAACATTGGTTTGAAGTGATTAATTCATTGCCATAGGAGTCTTGGTAATGGTGGCCTTTATTTGTAGCTAAAACTTAACACTGTTCTTTACTAAAAAGAACAGAAATCTCAGTGTAAGCAAGTTAATTTCAAGACTAGTATAAATTAAGTTGCGCTATTCAATTTAAGTAATGACATTGTTTGCATTTCCAAGGTACCTTGTTAGGGCTAGGAAAAAATATCTGGTTTGAGTTAAAATGGCCGTTTTTTTTTTTTTTTCTTCTTTCTCTCTTGAATGTTTTCACATGGTAATTAGCTCAATTTTCTAGGTAATCAAGGTGAGGAATTCACATACATTTACTCACATCACTGCTAGAGGCCATGTTTTTAAAAAATAACTGTAGGGTGTATTAAACTGCTTGCACAAATGACCAATAGAGCTGTTCTTTTTTGCTGAAAGGCTGTCTAGCACAAGCAGGAAAGAGTCCTATAGAAAGGCATACCTACAACCTGATGACAAAAGGCAGAATGTTAAGTATACAAAGTAACATATGGATAAACCAGCATTGTTTTAGAAACACGTTCTGTGAACAGATGGAGTTGAAATTGAGCTCTTTGGCCACAATCAGTATGTTTGAAGAAAAAAGGAGCAACGATTGATGAGAACATTAACCACAGAAGTGTATATTTTCTGCATTGGTGTTGTGTGGTAATCAGATATTGCATGAAGGGAAGAATATATTTCACTAAATATCAGCAAATTCTGGATGCAAGTAGGGATGTCACAATACCAGAAATTTAGTAGTCGGTACAATGTAAGTAGAATTACACGATTCTCAATACCGAATTCGATACCAAAACTAAATGACTATCCCATGCGCTTAAGCTTAAACTCCTTTATCAAAAAGTTGTCTTACATCTCTGACATGGTGTTTATTTAAAATTTTAACATTATATTTTTTTGACAGGACATGGGGTGAAATGTTACGATGGTTGCTGAGTAACCTGCTGACGTTACTACAAGGCATAACGTTAACTACAGGGTGGGCCATTTATATGGATACACCGTAATAACATGGGAATGGTTGGTGATATTAAAGTCCTGTTTGTGGCACATTAGTATATGTGAGGGGGCAAACTCCCCAAGAT
>VUQS01034920.1:0-19609 GCA_015108495.1 Heterochromis multidens | reverse complement strand
CACTTTTTTTTTTTTTTTTTTTATTTAATCTCACATCATTTTAAATTAATGAAAAGCAGTTACTTCATTTAATATAATGTGACATTTTGTTTTATTTGTCTTGCAGGACTCAACGCTTTGCCTTTCGATCCAGCAGCCAACAACGACCCTCTTCAGTTCAACGGTTCCAGCGGCCAGCTGGTGACCGACTGTCCTCCCTTGGAAAACACTGCAGAAAACAGCAAGAAGAGGAAGAGAGCCAGCCTGCCTCCAGGTACTAACAGCAGCTACCTCACAAATATTGCACCATTGCTGCAGGATTACTCTATGGTCTCAAATCCTCACCGTTTTGCCCTCAGCCATGTCAACTTTCTAAATGCAAGAGTTTGTAACCTCAAATGGAGAATACCTCCCTTCACTTAGGAGTGCTTTGATACAACAGTTATATTTCTTACCTTTCTCCCCTCCGTCTTCCTCTACCAACGTCAAATAAGTGCGATGGGAATTGTTGCATAATCCTATTATTTGGTGGCAGTATGGAAAAGAGTAGCTTAGTTCAGTCTTTGTTGTTTTCGATTACCTTGCCATGTCCTCAGGCTCTGGTTGTCAGGCCTGTTTGGAGGTCAGGCAGCTGCAGCAGACAAAAAAGCGCTCCGGTGAGATTGTGTGTGCGCGCCTGACTGTCTGTTACCGTGCCAACACCACCTGCCAATCACCGCTCCAACACAGCTTCAGTTTTCTCACACAAACACTGACCTGTCGCACAGAGAGGGACACAGTGAGAAAAGTGTATACGTGTGCATGTGTTTATGTAAGCATGTGCTATAATTAAACAGTAATTTGAGTAAGTGTTGGTGGTTGCCTGGTAATGTGTCAAATTAAAAAAGGACTTTCTAATTAAAGAATTAAAGAAGTACTGTCTAATTAATTTCTTTGTAAGTAATAGAACAAAGAAGGCCCTTAAGACAGAGAGGTGTTGTTCTGTGAGCTCTGCTTTCGTGGCAGTGCTAATTGGACTGGATTAATACTTCACATTAACACAGTCTTAATCGACTGTTCATCTTTCCTTCACATCTTCACATGGACGAGTTCATGACTTGATGACAATTAATTTAATTTTAATTCGCTGACCACATTAAACTCTAATTGGGCAATGTATCTTAGATGATTGTAAAAGAAAAGAAACTGTGAAATTGACACCACATGTTGAAATGCGGGGGGGGAAAGACAGTAACAATCAGTAAGAAGTTTTAAATTACAAAACACACCATTGACCAAAAAGTACCTTGTACATACAGTAGGAGTTAAAAAGAAAGATTGTGTGTGTGAAATGGCTAAAGTTTAAAATTTTTCAGGGAAGTTGGCTTAATACAGCTTTTAGATTAAAAAAATAAAAATAAACTTAATGTCCTAACTGTGGTACAAAACTCCTAAATTAATCTATATAGATGTGCTTTATGAAGAGAACATGTGCAAATGTAAACAAACATGAAGCCTTTTTTTTTTTTTTTTTGTTAGATTCCAATTTATTTATGATCAATGAGCTCTCACTTGTTAGATTTCCCACTACAGCACTGAGAACCAAGTATCCTACGGTCATAATGTCATTAGTTTAATGTGAAATCTCTCTGTCAGTACGACAGTACACGTTTTTCTCACAGCAGAAACTGAGAATATTTAATGCGTTGTTCTGCTGTCATATTTAAGTCACATTAGGGGAGGCAGTAATGTTGAGTGTATTCAAAAAGTGCTCAGAGCAACAATGGTAACATTGAATAGAGTTATTGTTGTATTTTGGCTGTGTGTAGCTTAGTAATTCTGCACAACGTTATTTATGTTTGCCATTCTAGGAGAACTTGGTTTCTCCAATATTACATAATACAAGGATGTGATCTTATACAGCCTGGGAACTCAACTGCAAGTGGCCTCTAGGGGCAATGGCCAGTTTTTCAGAGCTTCCAGTGTAGCCAGAGGATATCCTGGCCAAGATTTCTATTTCTGTCTGCCTGTCATTGTTTACAAAAACAGGTTTATTTTTTATTTTTTCTCATCCAGCTGAAGGACCCATGAGCTGATGCAATGGTGACGCATCCATCGTCTGTCGGTCATATTTGTCGTTTTACAGCCACTTTTCCATTTTCATAGGAATCTCTACTCCTCCTAGAGTTTTGATCAGATTTTTGTGAAATTAGATATTAATTTTGTTCTGATATGACTTTTGCAAGCTTCCTTGACTTTTCAATGGACTTTAATTCTGATTAGTTTCTGCAATACAGTCAACCAATGACAACAGAACTTATCACTTTCTTTCTGTACTTGACACATTACAATAACCTGTGAATTGCAATGGATCATGAGCCGGATGAGCTATTTTGTCACGGATGTTCTGTAACCAAAGGCTGCTCAAACGTTGTTGGTCAATAACATTGAGACTTTAAATGGACTGCACTCTATTTATGGAGATTTGATCTTGTATATTAAAATAATTTTTTTTTTTTTTGGAATTTGTAAAGATATCTCATTTACAGCAGCATTTACAAATCATAGAGGATTTTATTTTCTTTGAATTCTCAAACAAAAGGATCATGTCTTTGGACCTCTTACCCTCTGTCTAATGCATTTTGAAGCTGTGGGGGGAAAAAAAAACAAGTGTGTATTGCTTTTTGGCTTGAAGGCTTAATCTACACAGGGTCAAAATTATACATACAGGCTCAAATATATACATAGACCCCACTAATATTTTTGCACTGGTCAATCCAACCAGTGCTGTCAAACAAATCCTTTTTATGCTGGCAGAGAGAAACTACCAGTTGTAGTCAATCACGATCACTAATGAGAAGTTAATAGGCCTTGGTCTCATCAAGTTAAGATATTGTTGAACCTTCAGCACCACTTATTAAAGATGCTATGTAATCATTCCACCCTGGAAAAAGACCAGTTTAAAGAAACCATTAAAAGCCCAAAATTACTATGACATTCATGCCCATGATGAGTGTATGTAAACTTCTGACCACACCTGTAGGTAATGCAAAGCACCAATTGTATTTCTAGAAACCCTTTTAACAGTTTTTGCTTTATATTTGGTCAGTTAGCTGCTGAAGCATTATAGGAGCACTATACTAATGTATTGTACAAGATCCGCCCACACAGTAATCCTTTTTTATATTCTGTCATTTACTTGGTATTATAGAGCAACACTGGTTACCTCTTATGTTTGACCTCATTGCTACATTTACATTTCTATACTGTATTTGTATTTCTTCACTGACTTACAGTATAGGGGTCATTTGCAATAGAAGTATCTTAAGTTGATGTGTGTTACTGAAAAGGACATATTCAATGAGGCTTTCATTAACTCTGGTTTTTTTCATCTTCTTCTTTTCTTAATTTTTAACAATGAGACTTGTTGGGGACTACAATGAGTCCAAACTGACAAATCACAAATCTAGCTGCCTCTATGTGGTATTTCCAGAACTCAATTGGCTACAAATTAGTTTTGACTTGGCCTGTTATGACCTAAGAGTCTATCAGTTATTGCTGCCTGCTTGGTTGGAGCCCCTGCAGGACTAGCAGGTAAATGGTGGCCTAGAGCAGCTGGAGCTGTGAATTTATTGGCTTCTAGGGTTGGATTCTGTCTGGCTCCTGATTGTCTTCAGCCTGTCAGGTCCTTGAGCCCTCTGAAGCACTGTGACTCATTAACAGCTGTATTGATTGAGTCTTGTTCAGGGATTCTGATAGATTTTTCTCATTACAGTTAAATTCATGGTGCAGTTCATGGTACTCTTGCATCATTATAAAGCTTTTCTTAAACATTACATAGCTGAATTTTCTTTCACTAACCGATTAAGAATTTAGAAGGGTAACAAATGAACTCACTGTTTGATATGGCCATAGAGAAATTGAAGTCATCACAGATTTGATGGCATGCTTTGGAGAGATTTTTTTTTTTTTTACTAATGATCTTTAAGCTGCCACACTAAGCAGACAGAGACATAGAGGATAGAGCCCTCCTCTCTTGTAAACAGTCAAGAGGTAACATTTGAAGTTGAATTGATATTCTGTTGACTCAGCTTCAAAATAGATGCCGTTTGTCAGAATTCACTCACTTCCCACTCTGACTCAATGTGACTAATTTGATGTTTTTATTCACTTCAGTATGAAAAAGTTCCAGAAAAATCAAGTTCATTGGAAATCATACCGCTTGGGAGGTTAATACTAAAAAGAGATCCGTGTTGAGCTTCTCTATGTGTGCCCAGTAACATTTTTTTATACTTTTATTTAGTTTTAGTTTTTAAATCAAACACCAAGTTATTTTTTCCCCCAACCACTGTTCCCTCTAAAGTTAGACTGCATTCGGCCACCATCATCATGCTCTCTATCTTTTTAGTCTTCTCTGTTTATGTGCACCCACTCTGTACGTGTGCCTGTCTTTTAACCATCCATAATAAGTGGTGCCTTAGGGTTAGCAGGCCCACTGCAAGGATTTTCCTTATACTGTTTGTTATCAGTTTTGCAACACAGCCAGAGATGGCCATTTCCCCTCAAGTCCTGCTGTGTTTAAGCTGCAGGTGGTGAAGAGAATGAGATTTTTAAAATGATGCTGCTCCTGTAGTGGAGCAGTTTTACGCTTATAATGAATATAAATGTCAGTGTAGTAGCAACTGTACAAGCTGCATTGCATTATATCATGCCTGTTGCTCATGTTAATGTAATACTAATGATAATCATAATTTGTGAAGCAGTTTCCAAAACAAAGTTTGGTATGATTTAAAGAGAGCAGAAGTTAAAGGCATCCTAAATTTTGTAATGTCAAAATAGAAATGAGTTTTAAAAAAAAAAACCTAATAGCTAAAGGGGAATATGTAAATTATTTTTTAAGGTATTTCTGTTTAAGTCTGACAGTCATTTTTCAAGCCTGAGAATGAGGGTTTCCTCAGCTGTGGGGAGGCCCTGTCAACTCTGGTAATGAGGTGTGATTTCAATCACAGCACACAGTGCTGTGCCTCCAGCACTCCTTAACTAACATTCTTGAACTCATGCAGTCTACAGTGTGTTAGTGAGAGTGAACACAATAGTAAGAAACACTCTTACTTGAAGGACTTTTAGTAAAATGTGTTCACGTAACCAAAATATCTCTGACATGAGGACATGAACGAATATTCTAAAGGAAGGACTTTATAAAGGAGCAAGCGTTTCCCCTTTCAGCAGTTAAACGTAGTTTAATATGTATACGTCCACTGGAAGCGGTCTGTCTGCTTATTGCAGTAACAAATAACTTTGTGTGGAAAAAGCTCTTTGAAGGAGAACACTTACCCTTTGGCTGATTGGGTTTCAAGCACTCTTGTAACAAGGTTGTTTAACTGGGAAAAATATTGAAGTGATCAGAGGGGAGGTATATTTTCAAACCTAAAGCCATGTGTGTGATTTTGTCCAAAACATTTCCAATGCCAGGATTAAAGAAATGCCCTCATGAGTGTTTTTTTTTTTTTTTTTTTTTTTTTTTTTTTTTTTTTTTTTTTTTTTTTTTTTTTTTTTTTTTTATTGCATGAAAATCAATTAATTAAATTTCAACACAAATGCCATTTCACTGGCATTGTTTTAGCCAATAAAAGAACTGTGCTCTTGCCGATCCAATCACGTATGCATTAACCTTTAGTGGGAACTAAGTAAGGAATTGAATAAAATGCTATTGATTCTGCAGGAGAAAGGTTAATGTCATTTAGCCAGGGAAAATAATACATGCTGTGCAGGTAGGTAGTGCTAACAGTTCTCAGAAAGCCTCCACATCATAATATGACGTGTAGCAGCACAATTATGTGGACAGTATATGTTATTATGTCCTAGTGGGATGTTTTTAGAATTCTCTTATTATGAAATATATGTAGGCCTAACAACAGTATTGACTAGTTTGATTTTTCTTCTTTTTTAAAGAATCTGATATATCGTGCCCTTATAAGACAAACCTTTCTTTTCTAGAAAGAATTTTATTACATGTATTTAAATATTTAACATTGCTGGGATTTATCTGTATAGTCTTGTGTGCTAACAACCATCAAATGGCACAGCAAGTTTTCATCTATAATATAACTAAGGTTTGGAGGGGGTTCTCTTTGTCTTACTTTCTGTGTCTGGCTGTGATCACAACCAGGTTAGAGACTTTAGTCTTCAGTCTTGAGCCTTAAGCTGAAATCATATCTTTGATGTATGCATAGCCACAAGGACCCATCTGATGTAAAATGCATCCCCTGCCCATGTCCACAAAGGTCTGTACACCCAAATATTTATGACTCTATGCACCAACTCTTAGCACATGCAGACCGTCAGCTTAGTGTAAATATAAGTGCCCTTTAGTCTTGAGCCGCCATGTTGTCAGCTACACTAAAAGTGTGTTAAAACAGACTTTTTTTTTTTCCTGTCAAGCAATGCATCTCTCTCTCATATTAGTGCAGCTTGTCCAGCCAGTCAAAAAAACTGAAGGTCTCCAAGCTATAATGGTGAACCTAGCTCATCATGTCATCTGTCATGGCACTGTGCTAGCCAACAAAATGCCTGGACTAGACGACTTAACATAATGTGACCCGTGTATTTGTGCTATTTAGTTTTGCAGCCACAGTGACTTCAGTTTTGAAATCCTGTCTTAAGTACAGCAAACCATTGCACAGTCTTTTTATTTTTGCCTCTGATAAACAGCTGAGCACTATAAAGGAAAGTAGTCTTGACTAACCATGTGTCGTAACGGTTTGTTTTGTCACACCATTTAGCCAGTACAAGGTCTGTGAGTGTGTAGTTCACACCCTGTCTTTTTACTCTGGCCTCCTCGTGATAAATGGTTTTCACTCTGACTGTGTGGAGTCTGCGTGGAGCTCCAAAACACCAGAAATAAACTTCCATTCAGCAAGCTGAATGTTGAAAAGTACTTTGTAATAGTTTCCAGTATTACAGGCACTACTATGCCTTTTTTTTTGGTTGTAGGATGGGAGGATAATGTATTTGAGTATAAAAGATGTAATGTGATGTCACTGACCCACCACTGGCAGGCAAAGGGTCTGTTGGAAGGTAAATTCTGTAATGGGCTACTCAAGCTGTCAAGGATGACAGTCCATTGAGATATATGACTGTGTCATTGTCCTGTAGAGGTGTATGCATGCGAGTACACTGTCTTGCATTCTGTGTTCTGAGGCTGGGGTAGATCTACAGCTTGATGTCAGTCTTTGTGATGCCAAGGCCACACAGTGACAGAAAAGATTTAGAGTGATGCTGATGGACTGGAGACATAGAATGACAGATTGATGTTAAAAAATAACTCATTAGGAGATTAACAGGATGCATGCAGCCATGCAAGGGAATTAAAGGCTAACGACTTTCTGAATTCTGTAATTGTTCTAGATTGAGCAGCTGCAAGTTTCTGAAGAAAGCTACTCTATTTTACTCACAATGTCTGCAGAGTATATGTGTTTTAACTCCAGGAGAGAATAGTGATTGAAATGCATGATAAGCTGCAAAAGGGCCCAACCCTTCTTATTCTTCTGGGACTCCTCTACTTCACTTGCAAAATAACAGTTTAGTTATCTCTACTCCTGCTCAGGGAGAGATGAAGAGTGCCATTGTGTCACTGTGAACAGTGTGTTCTTGCATAGTAATATCAAGCATCTTTGAGTATTTAGGAAACTGTTAATTACAGCAGTTCCAAATTCAGATTCAGATTCTTGATCTACTCCACTGATGATCACCAAGCAAGAAAATTAAATTGATGTTTATCCTTCTTTTTCCTTCTCCTATTTGTCATCCTTATAATTTTTTAATCGTGCTGTCTTGCTCCCTGCCATTTTCTTTCAGCTGCAGTGGTCAGGGATTTAGTGCCATTTCACCCCATCTTGCAAAGCCTGCAAACATGAGACCTAAATAATTCAGTGCCAGCAGGCGCTCAGCTCTGGCGTGTCTGTAGACTTGCACTAAAGTTAATGGTAAAGCCTTAAGCAAGGTTCAAGCTCTGAAAATATAAAAACAGAAATATTCATTTGGCTGTCATTTTTGTTCATGGTCAAAGCAAAAAAGAAAAACCTGTATTGCTTTGCAAATGTTATAATTCATGCACTGTAACAAGAAAGGTGAACAATAAGTTGCTTCTTCATGCCTCAGCCTCAGGGAAATGACCAAATAAGTTTTATTTTGGGGCATTTCTCTTTGGTTATAATTAATCTTTACTAAATTGATTTCTACTCAGCACATGCCCTGCAGGCTCAGATTTTAGAATGTGTTGGCAGTAGGCAGTGTTAGTTAATATTAAAAAAAGAACACTAACTAGCATGTATTTAATAAAGAATAATTGTTTTGCTGGTTTATCAAACATGCTATATGCATTGGTGCTCCTAAAGCTAGGATAGGCAGCATGTCTTGGCATCACTGGACAATAAATGCAAAACATTTTAGCAAGTATTTTGAGAAAGAACTACACTTCTTTTTCTGTGGGCTCTATTTTTAGGCTTTAAAAAATCTAGGCCATGACAGAAAACGTTGGCCAGTAACGGGTATTTTCAGATCTGAGCAGGGAAGTACTATAAATTAGCATAATAAGCTTCGGCAAGATAAATACTTTTTATAGACAGTAAGCTGTAGCAGTAAGTTGATTAGTGGATCCTTCAATCAGTGGACAAGTTATTTCCCCAAAACTCAATACACTGAAAAATATATGCTTATCTTGATTTTTCATGCCAGCAACATGCTTCAAAAACAGGGACAGGGGCAACAAGATGCTGGAAAACCAATTATTTTGCAACAGGTCAGCAGTATGATTGGGTATAAAAAAAAAGAACATCCCGCAGAGACTGAGTCTGTCACAAGTAAGGATGGGCTTGAGTAAGCAGCTCAGAAAGAATCTGTGGGCACACAGATGCACAATTTAAGAGTAGTGTTTATTTTTTATTTTTTTTTACATGTAACCGCAAAGAATGGGAAGACCCCTACAGTATATAAAAGAGGGTGGCATGATGGTGCATTGTGACCTCACAGCAAGAACATTCCTGGTTTGAATCTGCCACATGGCTGAGGCCTTCCTGAGTGGAGTTTCTGTGACTGTGCAGGTTTTTCTGCATACTCTGGCTTCCTCCCAGAGTACAGCGACATACACATGAGGTTAATTGGTGATTCTAAATTGGCCATTGGACTGAATGTAAGTATAAATAATTGCCTGTCTCTTTGTTAGCCCTGTGATAGACTGTCAACCTGTCCAGGGTGTACCCCGCCTCTCTTCCTATGACAGCTGGGATAGGCTACAGCCCCCTGTGAACTGGATAAACAATTAAGAAATGTGGACAGTACATAAAAACATTAGGAAATTCAGAGAATTTTGAAAAACCTCTGCATAAGGGAGAATGCTGAAAACCAGTATTGAATAGTATCTTCATCCATTAAACAGGACGCAGTTCTTTGGTGGAAATCATTGCGTGAGCTCAGACACACTTCCGAAAATGATTATCAGTGAACACGGTTCACAGCTACATCCACAAGTTAAAACTTTACCATGCAAAGAAAAGACATGTATTAAAAAAGATCCAGAAACACTGCTCCTTTTTCTAGGTATGAGACCATTTCCGAGGTAAAGTAGAAAACTGTCCTCGAGTCCGGCAAATAAGAATTTGAAAGCATGTACCATCTGGCTTTTTTTCAGCGCACAGTTCAAAAGCCTGCATCCATGATGGTATAGGGGTGCATTAGTGCACATGACATGGGTAATCTGAACATCTATGAGGGTTCCATTAATGTTATATATACATATACAAGTTTTGGAGCAAAACATGCTTCCATCAAGTTGACATCTTTTTCATCTAAAGCATTGCTTATTTTTAGCAAGATAATGGAAAATCAGATTTTTTAATTATTTAAACTATGACAGCATCGCTTCACAGTAAGAGTCCCGGTGCTGAACTGTCTCTCCGGACCATCAATCTATCCATTCTCTTAACCCCTTTCCAACCAAGCTCACTGGAGGGCTTTCATGGCTAACAGTGGGTACAACAGGGGTATACCTTGGCACCTTGGAACAAGTGAAATAATAATTAAGAAAGCCTGTAGATTCTCCTTTGAAAAGGTTTTTAACTTGTACCATTCAGTATAATACAGACTTTAAGTCACTTACAAATCTTTGCTGCTTACTTAAGTGTCCCAACCATTTTAGAAAGAGGGTTGTACATCTCCAGAAGAGGGCTGTAATCTACACGGCACTTCCTCTGTATCTCAGCCCTCCAACCCCCATCCTCAATTTAGTTGAAATAGAAGCTGCCATTTCCTCTTGTTGAGTGCATGTTTCTCTAACGGAGAGGGCTGGCTTGAGATTTAAAGGCTCAGATGGTTCAATTACAAATGTAAAGGCAATCGAGAGGTTTTATCTACAGTGTTTTTCATAAAGCCACCAGCGATTGTCAGATCTCTACATGTATGAGAATGCTTAAAACGCCAAAGAATAACTGCTCTCTTAGAAAGGTCGGATTACTAGATGAATTATTTATGTTGTCTATGTGGATGAGGTTTGTTTCTATTACAGCTGAACCAAAATGGCCTTACACCAAACCTCTGTTGGTTTTTTTGACCTCATTTAAATTGTACCAGAAGACTGTTGAACACACACTACAGTGCTTCTTCACTCTATAATTAGAGATGAACATGTTAACAGGAAGTGACAAGTTTGGCTCATACATACACAGAGCTTTGAGTATATAGGGAAGCTAACCAAAACAAGAAGGGAACCAAACATGGAAAAGACATTTTGGACACCTCATAGTTTCCCTTGTTGTTTTCTCTACTTTCTCACATTAGTTGCCTCCCCTGTGAAGGAAACTCCCTGTTTTAACCTGTATTGTGCTCACAGCAGCATGTTCATCACAAACACCCCACAGCTCCACTTTTCTTCTATTAATACCTTGTCTTCCATCCATTCCTCCCCTCCTTCGTCTTTTTTTTTCTCTAAGCCTCAAGCCAGTTTAACTGATCCACACCAGCTGCCTGTTACTGCCTGACATTATTGCCTTTTCTTCATTATCCTGACACCTTTTTTCGAGAGAGTGGTGCACAAGTAATACTTTAGGGTAAAAAAACAGATGATTAATTAATCAGTTATAAATTAGCCTAATTTATTTGACTAAATTGTGAACTGTCGCATGAGTGGATCAACTGACACTTAAATTCAAAACGGTCTGTAGATAGTGTATGGCTCTCTAATTTGAGGTTCAGGTAAGGTTGTGACTTTGGAATATTTTGAATCTAATATTGATATTTTTCTTGTGTATTTGCTCAGCTAGAAAGTGATGACCTTGCACCTGAATATTGGCTGAGCATTTTTTAAATATAATTTACACTGTGAAGGACTGACAGTTTGGATGATGAGAGACTGACAAACCAAACTAATGGTTACCGAGCCAATATAATTAGATCAATTATCTGTTCGTGCAACAGCTGGATCAGCTGGTTTGTTTCTGTTTTATAAGTCGCTGGTGACTGGTCGAAACATATTGGTCTTTTATGTTCATTACAGCTGTAAACACAAGCTGTTTAAGTGTGGCCTGTTAGACTAGTGCTAATAAAACTTCTTTGTATAAAACAAAAATTCCCAGTGGTGACTCATTTGCTCAGTTACTGTTCTACAGAACACAGATGCTTAGTACTGAGTAACAATCAAATTACCTTGGATTATCTGAGTTATCTGATTCATAACTTTTGTCATAGCAGAGGTTAAGAGGCAGAACAAAAAACAGATGGGCCACATCACAGAAAATGGTAAGAAACATGAAGTCTATGAAGTATTTTTTTTTTTATCTAAACATTGTTCTAAAACCTAAAGATATTCAGTTTACTACTCATTTATTTTCTATTCATTTGTTTTCTTCAGAACTCATGAATATGAGATGTGTACTTCATCATCCTTGCAGCTTCATCACAAGGCCTGTTCAGCAATACGCATAAAGTGCCACCCATCTGTTGTTATTGTATGATTGTACCAGCGTACGCACAACCTAGGAATAGTTATTGATGTCAGAGCTTTTCGGTAGTGAAGTAGTCTATCTGAAAGACATTCCAGGTGCAGATAACATAGTAAAACATCAGAGAGAAAATATCCAAAGTGGGATTACATTTTGACAGACAGTCCAGGGTCTCTTTTTTTTTTTTTGTTACGTTTGAGCAAAATCCTTAAAAAACAAAAATGTCATGGGAGAGCTGCACTGTGGCTTATCACGTGTTTGGACTCCTTTGAAGAAACACATACAGCATGTAAGTAAGCAAACAAACCTTTATACCGCACTTCTTCTCAAGGGAAATGCAGTGTGCTTCAAAAAAGTAAAGAAAACAAGTGTTTACACACACTCTTAAGTGTCTACATGTGCATGCATGACCAAGAACAGATTCATGCAATAGATTAAAAAAGAATTCAAACCCCTTGAGTTTGGATTAGAAGAAACTCTACAAAAATTCTGGATGTGTTTCTTTTTCTGTTTCTCTCACAAAGTCTCCCAGACATCTAAGAGGGACAGATCTACTCTATGCTTTCAAAATCTGGTCATAAGCAACCCCCTTCCTCAACAATGACTTTCTCTGCCCAGGGTTTCACTGCTGCTTTTGCCTTTCTTTCATTCACTACATCCCATATTCTCTCCTAGTACATGGCATTGATAATCCTGTAGGTGGATGATTTAGATGATATGCTAAGGAGTTCATAAGCTTGCCTTTACCTGCATATATTTTGTACTGTGTACTTAGGTTCTGCATACTCAATCTGTATTGTATAATTTTGGTACAGGACTATGATTTTCTCTTGGAAATGTGGCCAAATTATATTATTAAACAAATCAAATGAGAAATACTGACTAGAGTTTCACAGACTGTATGCTGTGATCAAACCTTTGTTTTTGAAGTGTCACTTCTCATATGTATTCTGGAGGCCGTAGGGTGATGATGATGATGATTGTATCAACACGGCATTGGCTTTATTGACATCATTTTGATGTTCCCTTGCTTGGCATGACTTCCCCCTCAGGTATTTATATTGTATAAGGAGAGTTAATAGGTTTAATCTAAAGTCAGCATGCCAGATGATTAGTGTTGTTAAATTCCAAACTTTGTTGTAATGGCATTGACCGGAAAAGTGTTTCAGCCATTTGTCAAAGCCACTGGGAGGTAAGCTACAATTTTACACTCTCTTTCACATTTGCCAAGACTGTCCACTCTTCAATCATACATTGGGTCTTCCTTTTTTGTCAGCTAAAGGTCTTTATCCTTTTCTTTGACAGTTTTCTAAACGTGCTTTGCTATGAGACTTGATTATTAGAACTTACAATTCCTGTTTGTCCGACTAAATTGCAGACTATTTCAAGTGGCTGAAGCAGAAAACACAAAGGCTTTTCTCTCCCAGATCTGTAGACATTGGATGCACGCAGTAAAAATGGCTTGTGATCTCAGATAAAGAAACATCAGCTGTATTCACTTTGCAATGAGTTTGTTCGCACTTTATCCAAAAGTGGTTCTTTTAAAATATACATGCATGAAAACATGCCGTGATAGAAAAACTTGGTTCAGTGCAGAAACATGGTTTGGCCTTGCTTCCATTTAAAACCTTTATATTGCGGATCAGCCGTGAGTATGCAGTGGCAATGTGTTCAGTAATGCCATACCACAATATACTGCTGAAAATGTCTTTGTTGCAGTGTTGTTGCTATTCCAAGCCAGTGAAAGGGGTTTACAAAAGCATTTCAGGTTTTTGTCTGCCATGAGCTATGCTTATCTGCTATGGAAGGTATCTCTCATGGCTCTAGTCAACCATGCTTCCATTAGAAAAAAGATGATCTATTGAAATAACTCCAATGACCTCCATCCACAGAGCTTTACTAAAGAATGCATCAGACCGTGATTTATTGAATGCTTCATGTCTCGGTGGAGGTCACTGTCTGCTAGAATCTTTTATATATGGTCTTAAAAGCCCATCCATACTAATATGTGTCTCCCATTAAGTTTCATGACCAATGATGCAGTTGATGACATACAACAGAAAAATGCCTGTCTACACTTCCAGCTGTTGGAGTGATAGTAAAAACATCCAGTGCTGATATCCCTTCATTTATTTTGGTATTGATCATGTAGGCACTGGTTTCATTTGTCAGTCCCAACCTGGGTATCTGTCCTTCAGTAATTCAAAAGATGAACATAGATTTTAATTGAAACTGAATTCTGTTTTGTTTTGGGGTTTTTTTTTGCTGAGATTGGTGAGCAAAAATTCAGTGTGCAACACATTTTTCGTCATATACTAAAATCAAGTGTGTAAAGAAGTTTGCACTGCTTTTTTGATGAATTACTTTTTTAAATATGAAGAATTTATTTATTTTTTGAATGAATGTCATTTTTTCCCAGTTAATACAATTGGCTTTTTTGCTATTTTTGCAATATCTTATAAAAAAAAGTAAAGCCCAAATAACCTTCAGATTCTTCTTTAATATTGTATAATACTGTTGTTGTAACCATGGTGTGAAATTATAAGAAAGCAGCAATTCTCCATGCAACAAGATAAACTTTTACTTTCAATGTGGCTTCCAAAAAGTTGGGATGCTGTGTAAAAATGTAAATTTAAAAAAAAAAAAAAAAAAAAAAAAAAACAATTAAAAACTCAAAGTTAAAAAGGTATAAAAAAAAATGTGAAAAAAATGTCTGAAATACAAGTTAGGTCTCTTGAATATTTTATCATTTTATGTAATAAATAAGAAAAATTGTAACAACGCATCTTTTCTGGTTGCAGCTTTTCCTCAGCTGTGGAAAAGAAATGCAGAATCATGTCATTCATTGATCCCCATTGGAGTTTCTTGAACGTTTTTTTTTTCTTCTTCTTCTTCTTCTTCTTCTTCCTCTTCCTCCTAATCTTACACAGTAATCAATCTAAAGCCAGTGTGTTCCACAAGCCAGTTGTATTTAATTTACTTTTTGATAGAGCTGTAGCAGCACCTGCGTTCATCACAAACCATTCGACTTTGGTTCAGTGTGGGACTTCTTTTTGCTGCAGGATGTGCACAAAACATCATCGTAGGTCAGTTGAACAGCAGTGACGTGGTGCTCATGCTGAATGCAGAAAGGATTCTCCAATCCATTTTGTCCAGTTTTAAACACAAAGTTATTGTTTAGAACAAAAAGACAGGCGACATTACTTGGCACAGTTCAAAAACTGAAGTTGCACTGCAGGCTTTAACGTTTTTTAGCATTATTTATTTATTTTAATTTATTTGTTTCACACTTGAGACTACACAGGTCTCAGTTTTACCATTACTCACATGTGCATTTTAAAGAATTTGTCCTTACTGGCAATACATGAGCTTTAGATTGCCTTAACTGTTACACATAAAAGTATGGCTGATTAGCCATACTGTTACACATAAAAGTATGGCTGATTAGCCATACTGTTACACATAAAAGTATGGCTGATTAGCCACGATTGAATAAGATAAATCAGATTTAATGCATTGCTATTGCTTCCTTGACTGTATACAAAATTTACCGAGCTGTGACCCCATATGCAGAGTTACATTCCTAAATTTTTTATATATTCTTTTAGCTTAGGTATTCAGCCTGGACACCCACCCAGGTAACAGTGGAAGAATCCTGAAGCTTTCCAGTCATCATCTGTCAGAAGCCTACTAAAATATTGCAGCTCTCAGGAAGTGTGGAGTCTTTCTGGGAGGCTTGCTCTTTTGAAACCCTGCTATTCCTCCAGCCCTTCTTGTCACAACATTGCACTGGCAGTCGTTACTGTGACAAGCTCAAAGAAAGCTGCCTGGATGAAGAGGCGTGGCCAGATAAGAGCCCTGGCAAGTTCACTGAGCTGTTGACATTTCCTCACAGCGAGTCCCCTGGTTCTAATTGGCTACCGCTGATAAGATTCCCATGTTGTAATTGGCAGCTGCTGATAAGATGCTGTCACCTACTGCAGTAGTCAGCAGCACGGGGAGATGACAACAACTCAGTAGGCGGACAGGGCTAAATCCAGGGCCTGAACCTTGTTTTCCAGAGATTCTATTCCAGTCTGGGGTTGGCGCTGGCTATGGCAATTGTACAGACCAGGGAGCAGGTGCTTAAAGAACCTAAAAATATGTCTTATCAACCTGTTTCTTAATATGAATGAAAATGCAGTTTCTCTGCCCGCTATTTAGAGACAATCTGTTTCTGCCTGTGCTTATCTATGCTCTTGTCATTGGTGTGATAAGGGCTGGAGTAATTCTGAAAAAAGTGCATTTCTGTGCAACAATAACATTTGAGCACTATTTAAATCAAAATAGCAAATGGGTGCAAACTGTTTTGTGGGTTGTTTCTGTATACTGCCAAGTCATTGTCAATTGAATCTTATAAAATCATACCCATATTAAATTTATAATAAATTATTTTATTTATTTATTTAATTTTTACAAATAGTTAAACCTGTCGTAACTTTTTGGAGGTAGCAGAGTTGTTTATACACATTTCCACTGGTGTAGCAAGGACAATGAAAAGTTGTGTCTGGCTATTTATGGTTCCTGAAGATTGTAATTTTCCACTTCTGATCACTTTGTTGTGATGTTCTGAAGTAAACCATAGCAGACGTAACAGAGCTACAACAAGATTCAGGGAGATCCTGAAGTACATGCCACAGACAAACTGTGCTGCTTTCAGAGCTATTAGGGCTGTATTTGTAGCCAAGTTATCCAAATACTATCTCCCTGCTACTTGCTGATGAACAGTTGGTAGATTTCAGAGGCAGGTGCAGTTTCAGGCAATACATCCCTTCTAAACCAGCCAAGTGTGGCATAAAGATCTGGTGGAACTGTGATACCAAAACTCCTCTTCACATAATAATTATTGAAAACCAGAACTAATTACATTAAAACATTTTAGAATATCTGTCACAGACAAAGGTAACAGTCTTAAATGACCAACACTGTCATTTTAAAGGTACAGTATGTAAAGTATCACTGCTAGATGTCAGTAGATTACAGATTGCAGCCAACTGAATTCTGTTTTCTTACTCCTCCCAATTCAACGGTGGCTGTTGTAGGACAAACAAGTCTGGCTGTCGTTCATCTGTAGTGAGTGTAGGCTGTCAGTCCACTGTTTACCGTAGCTGTCAATATGCCTGGTGTCTATTTACTCTGGAGGAGGCTGTAAAACTTTGTGAAAGGAGTCATATGAGTCGATGAGTCAGACATTGTTGGACTCGGACGCTTAGCTTATCTCATATGATGTGAGAATTTAATCAAACTGTTTATCAGAGGGAACATGTGATTTTTAGGACACTCAAGCCTAACATTAGCTGGTATAACGTTTGCTTATAATCAGCTGTTTTTGTTGTTTAGCCGGCTTATTGTCAGCTGTCCGCAGTCAGGAGTGTTGCATGTCTAATCTGTAATAAGTTGTAATTGTAATAAGTAATATTGGAAATAAATAAGCATGTTTATGATTTTTTTTTTGTGTGTTAGAGCCCTGACTTGTGACAACAGAGCAGTTGAAAGTAGCTTTTATTTATATATTAATCTTTGGTCAGACACTGGTGATGGTGATTGTATCAAGACCCCCAAAATGTTCCAAAGAACAAGGTTGTAAGGGAAGTAAGCTAATATATGGTATATCCTATACAGCGGAATTTATGGTTCAGCAGGGAGAGCACGTTCTCAGTCTGCAGGTAGTCCGTGGATGGCCCGTCTACCTGCAGAGAGCGCTGTCGTCAATGGAGGCACTGTACAAAGTATGTGGTGCAACCGGTCTGTGGGCCACTCTTGCTTGTGCTGTTGTTGGTTCGTCAGCTAGCCGTGGGGAAGAGAGAAGTTATAACATGCAAAGAGCTGAAGTGAAACAGAGTGTTAAAAACAATGAAAAGTGTCCACTGCAGCCACTGTCTGTACTTTTTAGACTGTATTTTTTGATCTTTGAAGTTGTTTTTTTGTTTTGTTTTTTTTCCGCGGTTCTTCCATTTCTGGTGAACTCAGCTGTCACTCAGCCCACTTGTCAACCAGTCAGCATTTGGCAGGTGCATAGGTCATCCGCGTCCAGTGACGTGCAGTTTGGATTTTGGAGGACTGCAAGGGAGTACGTCTGTGGTGGGTGAAAACCCCTCTCCACTCATTGTCCGAACAGAAACGTGTACACAGATGGACACATTTGCAAGACTATAAATTACGCTTGACAGATCCATGCTGTTATTAACAACTTTAAACTTAATTTGTCCAGGTTCCTGGGATAGTCATGTCACAAAGATTCACATTTATTCCTTACCCCAGTTCTTTGCTCACTCTTGTGCAGCTGACTGTGCTAAATCCGGGCACTTTCTTTCTGCAGAAATTTTGGTCTATTTGGACATGTTTCAGGCTATATTCATAGATTTAGCAGATGTTTTCGCTGGCAGAAGTAGCCTGAGGTCTCATGGGTATGAGCTGGAACTGCTGATGAAGACATTTTTGCACTATTGTGTCCTTAGCCTCAGAATCCATGTAATTAATGCTTTTAAAACTCACACTAAAGTTTCTACTTCCCTCTTGACTTTACTTCCTTGAACTGCAGGCCATTATTTCTTATAGTCCGTATAATTTTTTGATAGATCTTCAGGAAGTAATTATACTTCTGTTTTTAGTTAATGATATACACAAGAAGGTTTGCCAAGCAGACAAAGCTCTCGATGTGAAACTTGCTACAGTTCTCATAGTTTGTCTAATGGAATTGTTTGTAGGTGTGCAAAAGCAAAAACCAACCCACAGTTGGTACTGAGTTTCTGAGTCTCTTGTGTCACTGGAGGTCAGCGTCACATAAGTAAATTGTTACTTGTAAATCCTAAAGAAACAATTTCAGGAAAACATTGTTTCATACCTTTTGCTTTGACTCCTATACCAGCTAGTAAGAGCAGAGAAAACAGGTTTTTTTTTAAGGTTTATTCTTGACCTTGGACCAAAAAAAATGCTATCATGAAGCACATTTTCTATTTTTTCTTTTTTTTTTTTTTTTTTTTTTTTAAAGGTTACATTTTTTTAAAGGGCACACCCTTTTCATTCTGATTGAAGATTTCAGGTCAGCAGATTAGACTGAATATGACTTAATGTAGTCTGGTGTTTACATGCAGCAAAGCAGTTAATGAGAACAGTGTTAAATACATCATGCCTCTGTCTCCTTCAACAGCTCCTCACACACAGCTGTCTATTGTCTATCAAATTCAGTTTATTCTGATTGGTGTTTGATTTAAACCAGAATAACAAGTTCAATGTAGCCAATAATAGTCATAGTTGGGATCACATGTACAGTGGGGCAAAAAAGAATTTAGTCAGCCACCAATTGTGCAAGTTCTCCCACTTAAAAAGATGAGAGAGGCCTGTAATTTTCATCATAGGTATACCTCAACTATGAGAGACAAAATGAGAAAAAAGAAATCCAGAAAATCACATTGTCTGATTTTTAAAGAATTTATTTGCAAATTATGATGGAAAATAAGTATTTGGTCAATAACAAGAGTTCATCTCAGTACTTTGTTATATACCCTTTGTTGGCAATGACAGAGGTCAAACGTTTTCTGTAAGTCTTCACAAGGTTTTCACACACTGTTGCTGGTATTTTGGCCCATTCCTCCATGCAGATCTCCTCTAGAGCAGTG
>VUQS01034918.1:0-46039 GCA_015108495.1 Heterochromis multidens | reverse complement strand
GTTAAATCTTGGAGCACTTACATGACTCTGGGTAGACTGAGGATCTCTTCCCTGGATCTCTCTGGAGCTGAATGCCTTTTACAGAGAAGATGGATGCAGCTAAAAAAAAACAAGCAACAAAAGGTAGGTGAGACAGTGGTTGTGCAATAAATCTAGATATTCAAATCAAATGTATGTACTCACTGTCAGCCAGTGTTTGAACCTGCTCCCCAAGACATTTGAAATAAGAGTGTCTGAGAGCATCCTCAGCCGATACTCGCTTCTTTGCCTCAAACTAGAGACACGTAGAGACAAAATAATTACGGTGTACATACAATAAAAGTTCTCATCATTATCTGTAAACTACAATATTCTTTACCTGTAAGAGCTTTGAGAGCAAGTCATGACCTTCGTTGTCTATCCTGTATGACAGAAAGCAGAGAGAAAGTTAGAGTGGAGGGAAAGCGAGAGAGAGGAAGAACTAAAAGAAGTGCCAGTGAAGTCAAAAGCTGTATAGAAATCTAGCGTTCCCACTGTTTCTAAATGGTGATATTCTTTTCCTCCAGAAAATCAATCTCAATCTGCACACACAGGTCTCCACCAATTCTTTATACCTGGGTGCGTGGTTGACAAGGGGCTCTGCGTGGTAGCGGGGGAAGTTGTATGTCTTAAACTCTTCACTTGTGGTGATACCAGGCCAAGTCTCTTCTGTAGGAGTACCTATAGAAGATAAAGAGCATAATTTAATATACAATTATTAAAATTTAATATACACATATACTCAGTGTACACACACACAAAAGCAAATGTTCATCCAAATTCCACTTGTGTCTCACCAAGGATGCGGAATATAAGATGAAGCTCATCCTCCACAGTCGATCCAGGGAATAGAGGTCTACCTGTGATCATTTCATAAAAGATGCAGCCCACACCCCTGGATGAAAGGCAATAAATTAGTGTAAAATACAAGAAACAAAATTCTACTTTTTACCATGTACTACAATATGTAAGATATTCCTATCAATGCTGAACAAGGGTATTTGCAAATCTATGTACAGAAAGAAACAGAAATATGCTGGTGCATAAATAATGACCTCAACAGTAAGAACTGCAGAAACAATGAAAACGGGCAATACTGCTCATAAATGTATTCGCTCACCACATGTCAATGGGTGTAGAGTACTCAGTGGAGCCCAGCAGCACATCTGGTGGTCGGTACCATAATGTCACAACTTCATTTGAGTAGGTCTTCGTAGGGACAGACTTAGCTCGAGCCAAACCTGATTTAAAAAAGTGACAGTAGGTCATAAAAATACTGTTGCGATGTGGGGCACCACCTGTGAACATGAAGAAAATGTCTCATCCAAACACTGTAAAAGCTTTTGACCTTTACCCACTTTAGTAGTTCAAAATAAAGTTGAAAAAAACTCCTAACTTTGTGCTAATGTGCTAATCAATTCTTGGTACTTATTTTTTTAATCTTATACATTTATTGTTTATTTGTACAAGGAACAAAGCTTTTACAATCTAAGCTAATTTGTTATGCACATAGATGGGCCTTCAAAATACATAAAATACAATGAATGCATATATTAAGAAGAACAAAACTCAGAACATAAAATATAGACATACAGAATAGCACCAGGGACAAACTGTAGTATAATAAGGTACCATAAGACAAGAAACATGAGATTATTCACAACTTCCTGAGTTTTGGAAGTAAGAAACTCCACATGTTGATATCCCAAATGACTTTAAGACTAGAAAAATTCAATAAAATTATCAAAACTTTGCATATTTATTTTCTTAAAAAACAGGAATGATGTGATCTTTTTGCCTCCTATCCAAAATTTTAATTGCTTGACTGCAAATCCTCACAAGAAGCTTGATTGTTGCAGGTTACACAGTAACTTGAATGTGAAAAAAACACAGATAATGCATAAAACTAGATTTCACATGAAGTGACATGGAATTAATGTAATGTCATGTTACAACTTTTACCAAAGGAGGGCAGTGTTGTGTGGTTTTGTTACTCCAAACTATGTTGTCTTGAGTAGCATGACCTTTAGAAGTCGCTAGTGGGACTTTCAGACGCCATTTATGGTACTTTTTTTTTTGTTTTTATATATGGCAAATGTTTAAAAATAATAATAATTTAAAAAAAATAATTTTGTGTCTCATCTACAACTTAAATTTAAAAAAGCGTTTAGCACAGAAGAAAACTACTTGGTTCTAAAAACTAAGATGGTAAATGGGCTGGTATTTAAAAAGCGCCTTTCTACTCAACTTGAGCACTCAAAGCACTTTCTACTACAAGTTTCATTCACCCAATCAAACACACATTCATCTATGCCTAAGTGCTTTATCTAACATTCACACTCACTCTCCAACGGATGCATCTTGCCTAAATATCTTGCCCAAGGATACTTTGAAACATGGACTGGAGGAGCCGGGAGACTGATCCACCGACCTTCAGACTGGTAGATGACCTGCTCTACCTGAGCCAAAGCTTCCCCAAGGTAATACTATCTGATGTAAAACAAGGAGATTTGTTCTCATAACAACTGTTTTTCAGTTTAGCACAGTATGAGTCAATCCTAAATAGTGTTTTTCATCCTACCTTTGAACATTGAAACAATTAAAATAAGACAAAACAATAAAATATTAAATAACTTTAATTGTGATACCTCTTTTCATAAGCATCTGAGAAATCTAAGCAATAAAGGAAGTTTCAGCATATTATACATGATGATTTTGTGCTTCTTAAGTTAGTGACAAAGGTGACATACCAAAGTCTGCCAGTTTGAGCTCCCCTTTTTCATTGATGAGCAAGTTCTGGGGTTTCAGGTCTCTATGGAGGACTTTCCTTCTGTGGCAGTACGCCAGACCTCTTAAAAGCTGAAATAAGAAGATCTGAAGTGGAGAGAAGAGGATGTCAACAACACAGTCACAGCACCAGACAATTTTTTTTTTAGCACTGACCACATGTAATACTCTGGATTACCTTAACATTGTGAACACTCATGATGCTCCCACAGTCATCCATATATTGCTTCAGGTCTTTTTCCTGATGAGAAAGAAAGAAAGAAAGAAAGAAAGAAAGAAAGGTGTTTATGTGTAGATTCTAGTTTAATGTGATACACTGACACATTAAAAACAAAGTGACACTCACCAGATACTCAAACACGAGTGTTAGGCACTTGTCAGTGTGGATAATGTCATGGAGAGTGACAATATTGGCATGCTTCAAGTCTTTCAGTAGAGACACTGGAGGAGAAGACATATTAGACACTGTCAGTCAAACTCAGACTAGCTGTGAGAAGTAACACAGCTCATACTTCAGTCACAGCCCACGGAGCTACAAGGCATGTTGTCAAAACTTGACAAAATTCTTGACAGTATGTACGTGTGTGCCATGTTGACTTTTGTGCTTCCAAATCACAATAGTTCAGTACCTTCTCGGATAGCGGTGCAGGGCGCGCCCTCCTCGTGCTCAAGGCGGATCTCTTTCAGAGCCACTAAATTATCTGTTAACTTACTTCGCCCCTTAAATACTGTCGCATAGGTCCCCTGCAGAGATGGAAAAAATGTAAATGAATGAGTAAAATAAAGTGCATGATTACTGTGTGGGTATGGTGTCACTTTTGCTGGTGGTTCTTTATCGACCTCACCTCTCCTAGTTTGTCCAGTTTGATGTAGGTTTCAAGTTTCCCAAAGCCGATCTCAGACTGTGGAGGACAGAAAGAAGGTGGTTGAGGAGGTTAGCAATGACAGTTCAAATCTTGTTTTTGTACAGCTTGATTAGACACTGCACCATTTTTAAGCTAACTATCAGTCTCACTGCTTTTAAGATCTGGCCTACAACTGCAGGTTTCTGAGTCACCAGGCCTTTTTTATCCTGTAATGTATGCAAATTACAGGGCTTGTTGAATAATTTTTAGGATTACAATGTATTTTATAAGGAGATATCATAAATGTAAATAAAAGACAGTGACAGAACACAGGCAATGTTTATAACTCAGCCATCAGCTAAAAATCTTTTAAAATTAATTAAAGGTTTTCGTTCCCCAGGTCATTGTACATCATTCAGTAGCTGCTTCATATGAAAATGCCCACATTTATTTACAAATCTGCATTTCCTCAAAGGTCTCCTCTCTTTATCTGTCATTACCGGTAAGGTGTGATGTAATTTACAGATGCACATATACATTTTGGCCACAAGACGTCAGTGTAGCAAAGACAATCAAATAAGGCAACAGCATATTTATTTTTTTATTTCATTTTTATAGAATATAAAGATGCGGAGAGTAAACAGTGCAGAGTGATTACTGAAATAAACCTGAATTCAGTTATACATGTTTAGCTGTATAATGTATGTGGCTCCTGGGTTTTGAGGTCATGAATTATGGATGGATGTAGCTATATCAAGCTGCGATACCCACAGGTCTGTTAGGTTTCATCCTTGTCACTTGTTTGTCACTTTTCCTCAATAATTTGTCTAATTGTGCAACATTTTTTTTTAACACACTAATCTCCCTTAATTTAGCCTGTCCCATCATGACACTCGAATGAATGCCAGGCCAATGCATGTACGTATGTGTGTGCGGGAGGGGGGGGTCTCCAGTGACCAAGTTAGCTGATGAAGCATGTGATGTCTTTAAAGGCATGCCTAAAAAAACAACATCTGAATAAGCTCAGATACAAGATGACATACTTACACACCGAGACGAGTCAGTGTGGACATGAGTATACACAAGTTTAAATGAGCATAAGTTATTAATTAACACAAATATCCTTGTTTGTGTATTCAAATCAGTGCTTATTTTTGTATCTGGTCATTTCCGGTGCTTAAAACTTATAGAAAAGATGAAAGAAAAACATCAATAGTGAATAGATATATGAGCATTCATGTACAGCAGGGGCATGTACTGTATAATACATATACCGAGGGCTTTAAACACAATACATACAGTGTGCTTAAATGTAAATCACCCCTCACACACACAAACACACACACATACACACACACACACACACACACACACACACACACAGATGTTATTGCCAGCTCCCCCAGAACTAACCCCTATAATAACAATCATATAAATCTTGCCTTGTTAAGGAGTGTCTACACACAGAAAGGGCCACCTCTCTGCTACCGGTGTGCTGCAGCACTCTCTGAGTACCTTACAATCCTTTTCATATGTGTATGCTTGTGCGCCTGCGTATCCTTTTGATGGCAATGGGTTCATTTCATTCCCAACGCTCCAGTGAGCTTACTCAGCAGAACTAGGTCAGACCAAGTTTTAGTGACAAAACTGAAGTAACATAAAATCAAACAATATGTGTGTGTAAGTGTTCTGTCTGAGGCTGCCCAGCGATACAGGTCGATGAACTCACAGTACAGGTAAGAAATGTAGGGTGTGAAATGTCTGCAATAAAATATGTATTGACAAGAAAATCCATTAAATCTTCTACATTTGGTTTGTAATTACGGTTTCTTTATGTGCTGCGTAAAAGAAAGCTTAAATTTGAGAGCGAGGATGGATTTATAGTATTGGAAGAGGTAAAATGAGCACAGAAAAGGTGGCAGGCAATGAGAGGTGGGAGGAATAACATTCCATTCAATGCCATTCCTCAGAACTATAATCAATTGGCCAATAAACTAACTTGCACTGTCACCATTTTCATGTAAACCTGTCAACAGCAACAAACGAGGAAACCAAAGCACTGAACAACACTTAGCCTCAGTTATGTTTTTTCTTTCTTTTTTAGTTTTTTTCAGTTGACAGTTGCATGATATGTAATTTGTTACAATATAACCAAATAGAGAGGGGCATAATAATTGGCATTGAGTTTTTCAGTTTATGTTATGCCGCTGTAAGGTTGAATGGGTTCAGGGGGAAAAGTGAGCGCTGCATAATATAATTAAGTGTCGTGCTTTGAGATAAAATGACATCTCGCTCCTCAGCACCATGGAACACTGAGTTTCACTGGACTGTTGTGAATAATTGATTACCAATAGGCAACAGCCATGAGCGAAAACTGATACCAACTTCACTTGCATTACACTGGCAACAATTCAATGCTCAAAATACATGGTTTCAAATTCAAGGATCTGTGATGGGATACCAGAAACATGATCTATGTTACCGTAACATATGACAAGCACACAGACAGCCTAAAGACTATTACATCAGTATTCTCAGAAATATTTTCCCAACCATAACAGGATAACTGGTATTGCTTGTTGCAACAGGAACTAGCACAAAGGAATTTTTTTTAGCACTTTGGCAGGTGTTTGTATGTCTGTCTGTGGACAAATTTTGTCTTGATAGCATCACAACTCCACAGTCAAAATGAAGGCTGAGAAAAAAGATAGGCGTGATAAAACTTACAAGCACTGAGGACTCATGTAATAACACAGTAATGACTGTTGAGTACCCATGGGTCATTGCAGCCGGTGCGATGCTTTTGCAAGATGGTCTTTAGTTAAACTTTAGGCCCTTTAAATGTGCTTAAGGAGCAGATTTGCAGTGAATGAAGAATTTGTGTAATGGCTAATCCATTCCATTGCACCAGTCCAAACATGTTAAAATTAGGCATCAAACTTACTGTGTAAACCATGTGCAGACTACTGCAGAGTCAAAAACACACTTCTGCATGGATGCATCATGCTAAATAAAGTAATAATCTTGACTACTATAACAGCAACAATATGGCTGTGATGCATCTTCCTAATACATGGGCTGCAAGCTCAGCAGAGTGCCCAAGATCAATCAAACCCTTGTTCTCCTGGTATAAAATCCAACTACAGAGTTGCACTGACTTTTGTCTTCGCTTACATTTGCTTAGCATTTTCAGTTATCCAGGCCTCTTTTAAACCATGACATCTCATCATTCATGCCCTTTTAGTCTTCTCTTTTCATCTCCTTTTGTACCTTTCCCTCTCTCTTCCTTGCTCTCTAGCTCATCCCAAGGTGTCCTGGGGTTTAATCCCAGTCAGGAGAGGAGCTGCAGCAGATGAGACTGACACTGCTGCTGAATTATTGATTGATCTATTACATTACATACATACAACAACTCCAAAAATACACAGCCACACACAGCTGGGCAAACCCAAGAAAACGCACACTATACAGTTAATATATATGACTATCCTCTTCTTCTGCTCCACCCTTATACCATATAATTCTCTTCTTCTCCTGCAAGCCTCTCCTCTGAGACTCTTTGCTTTCATCTCTCTGAGCCTCCTGCAGAAAAGCTGCGTCATTAAATTGCTTCAAGCAGAGAGATAGAAGCAGGGAAATGGACCTGTTTGATAATAACAGCAAAAATGGTTGATGGAGGATGAGTCCTTTATATTTTCCCAAAGAATATCAAGCTTTCAGTAATCTTGTTTAAAGTAATGTATCGACTAAGCACACTGAATTCACTTTAAATTTAAGCAAGCATGTGGGTGAAGAGAAGAAGTGAAACAAAGAGCACTGCACTCTTGTGTTACTCAGTAAAGTAGAAAGGGAAACTTGAAAGTCGGAGTGATGGCAGAAACAAAACAGTAAAGTGGAGAGAAAAAAGTGTGACCAAAATAAAAACCAAGTGACAGAGGAGGGGTACTTCAACAATAAAAGGACATGCTGAATATTCATGAATATGTGCCTATTTCTTTCCCGAACAACCCCTCCTCTCACTGCCAGACCCCAATTCATACTCATAATGCTCTTGGCCTGTATGCATAATTCAGAATTTATCATTCATGCCCCTACTGAGGCATTGTAATCGCTATAGCATAACCCAGTGTGTGTTTAAAGTGAGTCTATGTTTGTGTGGTTGCTCTGTGTGTGCATTTCAGACAATAATGGCCCTAGTCAACCATTTAAGTAGTGTACAATGGCATTGAAAGCTTACATTACTTTTGTTTCTACACAAAGCAGCATGAAAAAGGGCAAGCACACACCCAGATAAAATGACGAAATGGCATGAAGCTACACAACAGAGACCAGCACAGCTAGTTTCAACTGCTTTGCACACAGATAAATTAAGTACCGACCAATGATGCGCGTCGTAGCCTGCGGCTCATGGGTTTGTCAAAGGGCGGGCTGTTCATGGCAAACTTCTCCAAGTAGCCCTCTGGTAGCCTGATATCAGCTGGGAGAGACAAACGTTTGTTTATGTCCTGAAAAAGAAGAAGGAAGATACAAAGGCATGAAGAGGTTTAAGAAACTGAAACATGACAGTGATCACATGCTGAGGGAGGATTTTCCATATTAGAAACACCTGTCCATTTACAATTATACTATGAAGACATCAAGTCCTGAGTGTAAAAAGATACAGGATATTCAGCACCTTTTAAATGTGGTTTGTATTATTGTAGGGTCTTTACCTTACAATATAAAGCACCTTGAGGCGACTGTTGTTGTGATTTGGCGCTATATAAATAAAACTGAATTGAATTGATATATGTCAGAAAAAAAAAAGATATAGATATGTGTATTAAACAAATGTCATTTCCTGAACATTTGGCAGCTCTTTGATGACTTTGCCTTAATTAATCATCATGATCTGCTACCAAAAGTTTTTCTTTTTAAATAGTACTGGTTGCTTGTCTACTCACAAACAGCTTGCTCCATCTGTCTCTCCTGGCTGTGAGTATGTCAAATGACAACAGACCTTTGGTTAACAGGTGCCATCTGCTGCTGTGAATGACTGATGAATGATGATGTGAATAACACCTATACTCACTATGGCTGAATAAAATGCCAGTGCAAGGCCGCCACATGATCAGGATCAATTCCAACAAGTTACTGGTTAGTTTTAGGTACATTTTCATAATGCACAGTTCACAAACTGATCCACCTTTTTTTCAAAATGAAAACAAACACACTTGATATTTTTGTCTTTTACTTTTTTGATAATTGATTACAGTCGTAGTTCATTTTGACTTCAATTGAGAAGTGTAGCCTCTCCCTCTGGAAGTGTTTAGCATGAGATGATCACATTTTACATGTAATTTTAGGACTTAAACATCATCATATACTTGGGTCAGTATTATTAACAGCTTCTAACAACTGTAAGAACTTTCACCTTCTAGTCCTTGCTGGAATGCAAATTTATGTGACATGATCACCGGCAAGGTGCCAATCACACATTGTTTCCATGGCAGCGCTTAGTTAGCTGACCCAGTCAAAACAGCCCTCGAGTGTGTGTCCTCAATGTGAGTGTGTGAAGTGATATGTTTGTTTACATGTAACCATGCAATAGAGGGGTAGTAAAATGTGTATATGTCTGAAGATGAAAGGTAGACAGATTTTACGCCTGTAATGGTTTTATCTGAGCTGGCTGGTTAACATCACAACATGCAATGTTACATGTAAAAGGCAACCATATGGATGGCGACAAATGACAAATCCTAAAGCAACACTCTGCACATTGCAGCAGCATATGTGGAAAAATGTAAAAGTGAGCCACAGACGCTTGCACGGAAATGCCTACTAGCTGTAGTTAACACATTTGTAAGCTCCACTGAATATCTGAATCATAAAAGAGAAGAATACATGTAAGCACTACAACACCATATATGGTACAAACGACCGACCAAAGCCACATACTTCAAGCAAAACATTTGATATTTTATGCATTTTATAATGGAAGTGACATTGTATGATCAAAACGAAAGACCTTCACACAAATTCACTGTCCATACTGTCTTTCAAAGGAGTAGCAATGGACAAAAGTTCACAGACACAGCCACTCCTGCCCTCTTATTCACTGGTAGAGACTGACTAAAGATCTACATACAAAAAAAAAACATGTGTCCCCCCATACTCACAATGCAGAACAGGTCTAGTAGCTCCCTCATTGTCCTCCTTAAATGTGTTTTTCTATGCACTCACACACATGCGCTTTCAACGATGCATGTCTCTGACCTGATACATGACTGCACACACTGAGGGAGAGAGAGAGAAAGAGAGAGAGAGAGAAAGAGAGAGAAAGAGAGAGAGAGAGAGAGAAATAGAGCGAGAGAGGGCTGGCACTGTGGTAGAGTGCCATCCACATACTTAGGAAGAGGAGTAGGGGAAAAAAAGAGTTGGAGGAGGGGGAAAGCAGGAGAAGAGGAAAAGAGGAATAGACAGATTCCTGAGGGGAGAAAGGCAGATGGGGGGGAAGGGGTGAATGGAAGGGGGTGGCTCAGAGAAAACGTTGTTTTTCTTGTTCTCTCCTGCCATCATGTTGTCCTCCATCACTCCTTCTTTACCTTCTCTCTTATCATCTTCTGAGCCCTATTCCCCTGGACCTCCCTTTTCTTTGTCATTGCAATAATTATACCGACATCCATAATTACTCTCACCCCAACATTTTCCTCTCCCACACTGCCCCTGCATCTACTTCTCTTTCTTTTTCTCTCTCTCTCTCTCTCTCTGGTAAACATGGTTTAAATTAGTCCCATCCACTGCTCACAGCAGTGAGAGGCTCTGTATCTAGAGGCATTTCCCGTAATACTGCTGTGCTCATCACTCTGCAACTCCTTCAAACGGACACATGCAGCCTGACCGAGACATGAGGGCACTCAGAAACTCAGCAGCAAACAGCAACACTATCTGTCAGATAGCACAGGTGCACTCACATTATGTTTTCCTCTTTTTCTGTCATAAATGTACAGTTGCAATGGTAGATGTTCATATTAACCATGGGCAAAGTTTAAAATATTGAGATCAGTGTATGTATGCATGCATGTGTTAAGTATTTCCTATGAACCAAAAGCTCAGACTGCTTCAAACGCACTCTTAGATTTGTATGATGTCAGTGAGAGCAGCAATATAGTCATTTTGGACATGGATGTCCCACGCACCTGCTTCTAAACCTTCTGTATGTGAGGGACAACCAATCAGAAGAAAGGAGTTGGCTTAACAGGAGTGTGAAGGGAACTAAAACAGCTTTTCAGACAATGTATAAACTGAGGGGCTCTTCCAAGTCAAATGATGATTATTTTGGACTGTGAATCATGCAAAGCTACCCTGGTAGAGTCCAAGATTAAAAATATGGAGTTGAAAATGTGCACAATATATCCCTTTAAATGTGCCAGGTCTGTGTCTGAAATTGCTAACAATTCACTTTATACATAGTCTACCATAGTATATACTGTTTATAGTATATACTAACTGAGAGCGAACTACCACTGAGAAGTGAACATGCAAGGAAATATAAAGTTAAAGGAATGGTCTTAGTATAAAGAAACAAAAAATAGGAAATTTCCTCTTTTGATTTATTTTTTTCACATACAGCACAGGACATTATGCAGTTGACACTGGTGAAAAACATTACACTGTTTCTTTGCCTCAGTTCTAGCTTGGCATTTCCTTTTTTTTTTTTTTGCATTTTCTTGTCATTTATCAACCAACAAATATACCAATATATCAGCAACAGGGCAAAACTGGTATTTGGGCCTGTCCAATTTTTCATTTTAGTTCTAAAATCCACCACAAGGTATGGTTTTCTACAGAGAATTCACTTAATAGTCTGTAGTGATTAGCGAAGGAGTGAATGATTTTGAACAGTCGTTGGCATCACTATTGAATTTCAATGAATAATGTTGAGTGAAGGTCCATTTTCCTCTTGATAGATGAAGGAGTGCAGTACGCCTGGGGTAAAAGCATTTGTGTGTTTGTATGTGGGTGTGTCCCAGCTCATCATACCTCATTAGAGATGCGCCGATGGTGATTGTTCCTCATACGGACCCTCACTGGACTCTGAACCTCATCAGAAGACGTCCCAGATGCCTGGTCACTTTCCCCATCTGAACCCATCTTCACATTTTCATGGACAATACCTGTGAAACACAAACGTGCAAAGACTTAAGATTTTTTCTGGGAATTTTTGCCTTAAAGAAAGACAGTAAAGCAGGGAGAGAGATGAGATGCGACATGCCTTTGGTACAAGGGTGACATGCCCTACCTGCTAGGCTAAGGGGGTGTCCTTTGACATGAATACCTCAGTGCAGGTTTTTATATTGTGTTTAATGACACCCTACTTCACTTAACTACTCCCTGTATGAGGTCACCAGAAAACAAAACATTTGTCTTAAATTTCACTCACCCACTATGTGAAAGACACAGTAGGACTCCCATCACCAAATGATGGATCATACCACCAGCTACGCAGGGGTGTAAAACAAGTTTATAAAATGCTATTGGTAAGATGAGGAAGTACAAGATCAATATTACCCTGCATGCAATAGGAGCTCTGCCATCTCTGTGTGGCACCCCCCCAACACACACACACACACACACACACACACACACCTTCATGTGCCCCATCTGATTAATGAGTCACTGTGCAGCAGACAGGACTGTCTACTTCAATGATGTGTGAGTTTGTGTGTGTGAGTAAATGTGGGGGAAGGGTGGAGGGCTCTCTCTTTGTCTGGGTCATGTACAGCACACACAGAGTGTGTTTGTGTGTGTGTGTGTGTGTGTGTGTGTGTGTGTGTGTGTGTGTGTGTGTGTGTGTGTATGTGTGCATGTTTGCCTGGTGTTTGTTTTGGTAAAGCTAACTTTTTTTCATGAAACTGAAGTAGACTGGATGTTGTTAAAAGCTCACTCCTTACCATCACTTACTGTTTACCCTTACAACATCAGCCATCATCAGCAGAGTAGAGACACATTAGGAGATAGCAGGGTGGATGGTTTTGGTTGGAAGAGCTGATGAAGTGGAAAGAAAAATGAATCCCCAGAGTGACTGCGACACCTCAGCTGTGGGATTTAACAACTGAGGGCCAGATAGGTAAAGCTATTTATTACAGTGTGCTGTCTGTCAGCTGTGGAACATCTGAGGCTTATTCTAGGGTATTCTTCATGTAATTAGGATTTGAGAAAGGCTGGTCTCTGGACCAAAACATATTTGAAAAGATGGAATACATAAGAAACACACATCTAAGTACTTCTAAAATTGGTTTAAATTGGTCTTTATTCAATCTTTACCAAATTAATAAGAGGGCATAGAGTTAAAAAATAATCCCCTGACTCTGTAGTTTCCCAATAATCCAAAAACTGACTGATACCTATACTGTGAAATTATACCTTCCATAGCAAAGTCAATTACACAGTAATTGTTGCTCTCAAGAGTTTGTATTTAATTTTCAGGTTCTATAAAAGTTCAAAATGCTTGTTAACCTAACCTACTCTGTATAGATGAGGTAGGGGTACAGAGAGGAACAGTCATAATGTTGCATTAACTAGGCACAATATCTGGATAGATGTTGCTGAAATGTAGGCATTTAGTGGGCCTCCACATTCCTCGTATCAGGAATCAGGAATTAACCCTCACAGCCGTGACGGTGAAACATTACACTGAAGGTAACTGACACCACAGGCAGGAGAAACGGATCCAGGATATCTACTTACAGATGCACACACGACCACACGCTCACGATGAGTAAGTATCCAGTACTCCTCTTATATCACATGTCTTTCTCACTTTCTGAGAGGTCCCGATCTTGTCTGTTTGTGTAAATAGTCAAGCTGAGGTGGGTGGATGAAACAGGACAACCTGACCAGGGAGGGAAAATTCCATCACCCAAAACAATATCATACCATGATATTACCTTCTCCACGCTTTCTTTCCTCCACATACCTCCTAGTCACATAAAGCAACATTTTTTCAGTCTTCTGCGGGTTCTTTCTGTTCCATTTCCATAGAAGACTAAGAGCAGACAGTAAATGTCACAAGCTACCACTGCCTCCCAACATGGAGCCAGGCTGGCCTAGATAGGGTTGCTGACTCCCTGCTAGTTTGTCTAGAAGAGGGAGTGGACTACTTTAGGAGTATCCTTACCTCACCCTGCTCTGCAAATACTCCTTAGTTGAAAATTAATCTCCAGAACATGATAGCAACACTTCAAAAATAAAGGAAAATCCAGGGGAAAGGATGTTAAAAGAAGTAAATGAAGATTTACTTGAAAAGCCCTTCACAGAATAGTAAAAATACTGGGATTTCTTGTCATAAGCCCTCACTCAGACAAGCCAGACACTGAATTCAGTAGGTTGCTCAAGGGGGGAAAAGGTAGTATTCATAGCTACCATCCACATCCACATAATAATACTATAGGCTTAGGCTTTGAACAGAATCCTTTCACTTCTCTTTCTTGCTCTCAGGCGAGGAGTTCTCAAACTCTTTTTAAAGCACAGGACAGTGTGCTTTTTGAATTTGGCCTGAGCAGCACGAATAAAGATACTGCAGTCACTGTGCTGACAAGAAAATGAATAAAAAATTCAAAAGAAGAAGTTGTCGGACTCTTCGCTTCTCTAAGGGGTTCATGGAATCCCTGTAGATAAGCACATTGCTCTGGGCCAAGGCACTGCAACTTTAGCAGGCTCGCAAAGCAAATCATATTTTCACAGTAATGAGTTTAAGATTAAGATTCTGAGAGAAATCTACTTACCTAAATCTGTGTCTTAGTATAAAGTAAAACCTTGGGACAACCTTGATCAAGATACTTTAATATTCTTTAACTTAATGTCCTACAAAGTGAAAGAAAAGTATACAGACTTGTAGCATGTGTTGATGTATGCCACAAGTATGTGCCTTCTACCTAAATCTAAACTCTTACAAAAATCTGATCAGTATATTCTTGGATTTGGATGAACTCAGGATATAGATGAACTTGTTGAAGAAGATGACAGTGATGAGACTCACCAATACGGTTTCCTGGAGGCCGGCATGAGTCCAGCACTCGAAGCATTCGGAAAGGTGACAGCCTCAGTGGGGTGTCTCTCTCCACTATTCTTACCCCTTCTCCCATTCTAACCTCCCCTGTTTTAAGGTCTCCAACCCTGGGAACACGGGCAGTGCATCCTTGCGGATTGTCTGCCATATCCATTGTTCCAGTGGGTTCAAAGCACTAACATTTGAAGGTGCATTTAAAAATTCAAATATGCAGTTCACCAAAAAAAAATAAAAAAAATAATCCACTTCAGTTCAGTCTTGGCCCCCAATCAACCAGTGCGGGTGGGACCCAGGTTTAAGAGCTGCAGTTGATTAAGGATCCAAACTTCCTGGAAAAAATCCAATCCTTAGGCTACCTCTGTACCGCCAGAAGAGCCCCATGAAGTAGAGAACAGGTCTGACATTATGAGAATAGTGCAGACTGCACAGGCACACTAATCACAATCCAACAACTCCCTCGGTTGCTACTCCACTTTAACACACTCTCTCTCTTCCTGTGTGTTTTTCTTAGCAGACGTTCCCTCTCTCCTCCCTCTCCTTTCTCACTCTTTTTCTCTCCGCAGTCACACTCTGCTTGCTGACTAAGGAAGGTCAAACATCGTGCAGGTATGCAAAATGCTGCAGAGACGGTCCAACACGTACAAGCTAAAAACTGTTACAATCTGCCATCTCAGAATAACAGGTGTTCTGTCATCATCTGTCTTCATCCGGACACAAGCACACAAACATGTGCAAGGACTCACAATGCACTTAACTTGCAGCTCCCAGCAAGGAAAACACTGCCAGACCTTCCCTTTGCCTCTGTCCTTTGTGACTTCTTCATTTGCATTCTAGTTTCTTCTTGTTGCTGATGTTTTTGCTCATCTCTGGCAGATCTCCTCTCTTTGTCCTCCTTGTTCTTCCACTGTTATTCAACACACCACCCTATTCAGGCTGTTGTGCTGCTCTCCTTCTTTCCACTCCCCTCTCTCGTTTAGTCCCTCCTTGCCTCTGGCGCCCCTATCAGTGCTTTCAGTGTTGTTAGTTCTCCTGCTCCCTCCCTTCACCTTGCTATTACTCCCCTCCCTCTCATGTGATAGAAATCTCTATCTCTCTCCCCCTCCATCTGTCTTTATCTCTCCCTCCCTTGTTTTTGCTATCACTGTCTGGGTCCAGAGATGGTGTTGAATATCAGTACAGTCATCCTCTTATTCTATTCATGAGCCGATGACATTTTCTGCCTGATCGGCCTCTTTCTTACACTCCATCTTATTCGCCACCTCTTTTTCATGCTCCCCACCCTCCCTCCCTGTGCTTATCACTCTCTAGTGCAGAAAAATGAAATCCTGAGGCTTCGGAGTGATGCCTCTGGCATTCTAGCCACCTTCTCCTCCATTCTCTCCACTCTCCTCTTTCTGCCTCTGTCCCACTATATGGACATGAAGCACAGGACATTATTTATGGTTAATGCAAGCACACACTCTTTCCTACACATGCCACTGCACACAGAGTTACTGTTACAAATACAACTCACATGATGTTGACTATTGACTAATGGCTATTAGACACACCTGGAGAGACAACAGGCTTTGAACAATTACATTATTTATACAAACTATTTAACAGCATATTCATAATAATATTTAAACAAACTGATTTAGTAGGACAGAACTACGAGCATTAGGAGTTGATTAAGTATTATTTTCTTAAAACTGAGGCATCATTGGGTGGATATTTGTTACATTTACAAGGTGCAATCAAAAGGTTTGGCCCATAGAAATCAAAAATCCTACCTGATTTAAATTTGGTCAATTTTCTCTTCAAGGTCATCGTCTGATGCATCTCACAATCACTTTCAGTACAGCGGCTGTCTTTAGATTAATCCCTGAAAACCTGTTTTCACTGCACCTATGCCTCTGCGATGCACACTGGATCTCCTCCTTAAACCTGATTTTCATTCTGTTGAAGTGTATTAAGTTGCAAGATTGTGTTGTTGTGACCAAAACACCACATCTTCAGTGCACTGTGTGCTGGCACATGGCATGCTGGGACGCATCATACATCAGGTCATTACTGCTAAGATATCCTCTTTTAAAATGCCTTGAGATCTTATAGTACAAGTCTCCAATGACCTCTCACACAAGGGACAAATTCATGTTGCACAACCTTGTAAATTAGCAGCATGCTCCTAATCAGACCTGACTTGGGATTGGAAACCTTACCGAAAATCACTAAAAACTGCCAGAGACAACGCTCCCATTTCAAGCAATAATCTTCCACATAAAAATTGGGTCAGTCTGAAAGGTAGGTTGATGTTTGCTATCTGCACATTTTTTAGTTTTGTGGGGAAATTGCAGAGCACACAGTGCTAGTGGTCACAATGAGACTTCCAGAGACTGATATAAAATATATGTTTGACGCGTACTTCTGTTCACAAGGAAGGCAACATAAAATGCTTGAAAAAAACGGACCAAATTTAAATCAGGTATGGTTTTATGGTCAATTAATAAATCTACTTTCTGCTGTTCCCTTTTGGAGCTACCTGCTGTGGCAACCTCTTGTGAATAATGGAGCAGCTGGAAGTAGCACAGTTTTAAGGTCTGGAACTTTTTTGGGGGAAAAGGGATGAAGTGACCCTTTGACAGGACAATTACTGTTCTGTACTAAATCAATATAAGATTTTTGTCCTGTATCTTTGTGCATAGAACTAATAATTATATCATTTACACTAAATTCACATCTAGCTGAAGAAGCTTTGGTGCTTCTTACAACCTGATGTAGCTACAGCCTCTCAATGAAACAACAGAACAATACTGAGTATGGGAGGTGGGATTCAGAACAGAGAACGAGATCTGTTAACAGTTTATGTTTGACTGGACACTTATGAATAATTATGGTTGTATTTGCAGTCCTTGATCCAAATTATTGCTAGAGGCAATAGTGAGTGGATATTGGTAGGTATTAATCCTTCCGGTTCCTAAAAAATTCTAAAACCTTGCTGCATCCGTGATAACTAACATTAAAAAAGTGTTTAGAGAACACAACTGTGTTGAATGGCAACTGCATCCAAAATGTCAACAAGATAAAGTGTTAAATGTCATCATTTTGCATAATATTCTCAAGGATTAACACTTCAAAAAGCTGTTTTCGACTACTGCAAAATAAAACCCCACCTCTCCCTTAACCTTAAGGCAAGTGATCAGGTTGTCTTGTAAGCCTGAACTAATCAAACACGCTCATGTGGAGAGGCTCACACACCCTACATGTCAATAATGATGCACTTAATAAGACTTAAACAAACTTTGTAATTGGTTTAGACACTGTAAATATCTTGGGATCATTGAGATACTGTATTCTTAACACGTCCTGAAAACATTTTTTAATCTGGATAGGTTATCCTATTCAAAGTGGTTTTATTTGGGATATTAAAGTACACTTGGTTAGATTTAAGTAGAGAGTAATGGTCATTTACAGAGAATTAACACAGACATGTATTGATGTGCTGTGATAAGCTGTTCAAAACATCAAGAACAAAAGCTCCCAACCCTCCAGCCATCACTGTTTCCCTGTCTTATTAGATTCACAAGTGCAGCTTGTATACATGGAAGATTTCTGTTTTGCTTTGCAGCCACCTCCACACAGCTTTTTACCTCCCTCAAGGTCTCGGTTTATCTTTTCTCACATTACCGTTTCACCTTGTTTTAAACATCTTTAATGCCACATTTTCTTGACTACATTTGAGCTTCCGTATTGTTTTCACCGCTTTTTAAACCATAAATATCACAGTGTGCCCCCAGACAAATAAGAAAGTTAAAATCAAAGTGCATATAACATCCCTCAGGAACAAGCATGCATAGAGAAACGCACTCTCAAGGCTGCAGGGTGGGAGAATTAGACTGCAGTAATTACCTCTAAACCTTTTATCTTCATCTAAGGAATCTCATTATTCAATTACTAAGACCAGAGAGCCTACTGTAAGCTACCGGCTCTGTTTATGCTGGCCAGCTACATCTCAAGCCCACACCCTACCCCCATCCCATATATGCAGCTCTGAAAAATACATGCATTCATTACCAACATCTTCCTTGTCTCAGCCATAAGCTTCTCAAACAGCAAGCCACCCTAACACACATAAAAAGCTTATAAGACTGACTACATAAAAGGAGTCCACTCCATTGTTCTTACTAAAACCAATCCGGGAGTGAACAAATGGATGGCCGAGAGTGTAGGCAATGAGGAAGAGGGCTACAGCGATTAATACAGCGTTAATGCATTACATTAAATCCCTGGCACAGACAATGAGTTCTCTCGTGGTACGGGTGGAGATAGGGGTGGTCTTAACACAGTACCAGCTTTTATTTTTTGCACCATTCCTGTGTTATTTGGAGGTTAAATATAGTATTTTGATGTTTGCAGAGGGAAAGAGACATATACAAAGAGGGAAAAGGAACAAGAGGAGACTTCGACAGTATTCAAAAATAGCAGCCTGAGACGGGTTTTGAGAAAATCAGACAGCTTTTAGCACTGTCCTTTTGCGGTAAAACAGACGGGAGGACGTGCTAATCCCCATCCATGTAAGTACAATTAGAGAGCGCGCGTGAGAGAGAGAGGGAGAGAGAGAGAGATGAGGTGGTTGTGAGAAGCAACACTAAAAGTGCATTGCTCATCTTTCCTGACTTTAAGTACAGTGTGATGGGCGTGGGTGTTGGCCCAGATAGCAACAGATATCACAAACCTGTAATAGCTTTTGTGCTCAGACTCCTGGCCAAACACATATAACCCCACAGCCCATTTACACAAATTAAAAGTGTATTAAATTAAATTGATACTATATACAAGGTAAGTTAGAAAAACACAGAGGAAGAAAGTAAAAGGGTGGGTAATCTCTTTAGCGCAGCTGGAACGAGAGATTGCATCATCATGTTCCTCTATTAAAGGGTGCAACGTGCTCTGACTGCTGAGTGGCACACAGTGAGTCAGCGAGACCAGCTAGTGGGAAACACTCACACACTCACAAACACACAGACACACAGAGTACCTCTTAACATTTTAAACTATACCTTATCAAGACTTAAATAATAGAGTAGCCTTCTTTCTAGGCTGAGTCTAGGCTTCTTTCTAGGCTGTGTCAAGCCTATGTCCTTTTAGGAGCTTTTGTACGCTCAGTGGCAGCCGTGGATTTCACACAATGAAGTCATTGCCAGATCAACAATCAGTGAGCTTAAGGTAAGATGGTAGACAAACCACTGCACAGCTTTATCTTTATATGTAAAATATCCCCCAGTGTCTTACAATTATCTAATAATGAAATGTGGAAAAAAAAGTAAAGTTTGTTTGTTTCTGTGAAAAAACAAAAAAACACTATTATCCTAACGATATCAACATATAAGCTTTAAAAATACAGTATCACTCTCTATTTTCCACATTCTTTCTCCTGCACAGTGCACTGCAAGTGACTTCAAATGTTGTCTATTGATCCATGTCAGAGTGTTCTAGTGATGTTAATACATAAATCTAAACACACTCCCTGTCATTCTGTTACACGTTTCTATTCAAACAGTTTAAACCACATTAATAACTTCATACTTAATAGCACTGCTGAATCTGTGGTATCTGTTGGTACTCCTTAATTTCTGGTACTAGTAACAAAAAGCAACACAAGAGTGGAACATCAATTTTAAAAGAAAGCTTATATTATCGAATGGAAAACAACAATATTATTGCAGGGCAATTTTTTAAAACTGTAAGCCTCAAAAATATACCATTTTGATATGGGCACTGAGCAATAGTACATAAAATAATCAAACAGAACCCATGCTGCAGTATCTATTTCCTCATTAGGATCTTTTCAGTTTTATCCAAGCATAGTCTGATTATCATATTCCCAGCTCACAGGATTATAACAAACTGTAAGCTGCTGTTATAAGTATAGTTCTCTTCAACTAGAGCTCAGTGAATGCAATGAATCTCGTTGTAGTCTATCTGCATTTCGCAGGGGATTCACAGCACAAGTCTAATATGACTCCTGAAGGAGCCGTTGTGAAACACCCTCCTACCAGTCCTCCTGACGCTCTTTTCATTTCTACCTCTCATTCTCTCATAAATCACAGTTTTCTAAGCTTTATCTCATTCTAAACCCATCTCCGGCATCATCATCTTCATCCTGTCTTTCTATCCATCCCAGACTTTCCTTTCCTCAGTGTGTTCTGCCCTATTGCTCCTGATATAAGCCGTTCTGCCACAGTGGGAAATAAGATTACTGGGATCTATATAGCCACAGACCACATTACATAATGTAGACAGAAGGAAAAAGTAATTGCATGTGAGTATTGTGAGCATGTGCTGTATGTGCGTGTTTGTAAATGTTGGATTAAGGTCATTAGAGTTTTATCCTTCCACCCTCATAGTAAATGTTGGCAGGATAGAAAAGTTGTTTCAGTAAACAGTGTTTTACACTCAGTGAAACCAAGTTAGACATGCACACATACACACGCCTCGCCTATGGAAAGCAAAACTGACATTTAAGTACAGTACAAGAATTCAGTGTGTGACTTTTCCATCCAGAGGTGGCAGTATTACTCTGGCCTGATATTTCGTGTGGGTTGAAGGTTTATATATTATACAGCTGCAGGAAAAAGTTTCAGAATCCTAGTGGATTATCTATATCTCTAAATATTCTAAATATGACCTCAACATTATCTGATTTTTACAAAATTAGATAAAGATAACCCATTTTATAAACCCAAATGTACAACTGAATCCTAAGATGTTTTTAATAAAGTAGCAGTAGAAAGGTGCATTTATTTCTGGTGCCATCCAGGGTGGCTGCCTGCCCAGGTTGCTCGTCGTCTCATTCGTGTTGTTTTATTTGCTTTCTGTTTTTCTAAATTCTTAAAGCGGTAAACATTTAAGCATGAACAAGGTGTCCTTTATTACATCCTATTTCTCTTTCACAAAGTACTTTTCACTGAATTGTTCACACTCAGACGCAACTCATACATAAAGCATATGCTCACAACACTCACGTGCAGAAAACGATACCACACACAGAAAACACGTGACTGAATGATCCTGAAAACACTGAGGAAACTGACTTGTCAAGGCAGCAATGTTCACTGTGGTTATCTGATCTTTTTTACACAGGTGCATCACTGAACATGCAGTTATAATGTAGCCAACTAAAAAAAGCTCATTTGTATACTAAGTACTTTATATATAGTACTATGCAGAAGTCTTGAGTCACCCCCATTTCTTTATATTTTGCTAGGAAAATGGGAAACACATGCAGCGATTTATTGAAACATGCAAACAAAAATGGAAATACAGTAAGTATATAAGGCAAAAATAGAGTATGTACAATTCTGGTGAGTTTTGGTATGACCACCTTTAATCTTCAACAAAGCCTGAACTGTTTTAGGCAAGTTTTCTTGTTTCTTTAAGCAGTCTTGAGGGTCTTGAAGGACTTTCCAAAGATGTCAAGATGATACTACACTACTTCAAACCCGCTGAGGTCCGGGCTCTGAGGAGGCCAATCCATGACTGATAAAAAAACACACAGTGGAGAACTATCTAGGTATGCTTTTCCTGCTTGGCAGTGTATTTGAGATGCTTTCCAGATGGTATTGCATGGTGGACCAAAATCTGATGGTACTTTTCTATGTCCATAATTCCATCAATTTTGTTAAGATGAAGATCCCCAACATCACTGGCTGAAAAGGAGCCCCAAACCATGACAGAGCCTACACAGTGTTTTACAGATGGCTCTAGACACTCACAGTAGTACCACTCTCCAGACCTCCTACATACATATTGATGATGATTTGAACCAAAAATATCACATTTGGATTCATCACTCCATAAGACCTGTTGCCACTGACATACATTTCTCTCTGTTTCCCTTCCTTAAGAATGGCTTCTTGACAGCCATCCTTCCACTGAGACCATTTCTGATAAGGCTTCAGTGACCAGTAGATGGATCACCTGAAGGGGCGGATGCATCTCTCGGGTCGTGTTTCTTAAGGACTTTCAGATACTGTTCATCTGTTTTAGGTCTGTCACGCCTTTTTTTGCCCTCGCTTTCCAGTTTCCTCAAATTTTGTAAAGACACACTGCACACCATGCTGAGATATGCCAGATTTTGGGATAATAGCACCTTGGGAATCACCTTGTTGGTACAAAAATACTATTTTATGCGTGTCAAACTGTGTTATCTTTGGCATTTTTCATAGATTTAACTAAAGAAATTGGAACAAATTATGTTTTTGTGACAGGCTGCTAGTAACAAAGCTTACTAGCAATTTAAAATTGAAACTTTTCTAAGATTTCTGTCATCGGCAGACACAATACTGGTTCATCCTTGAGTTAGGTACATTTTTATGGTTGAAAATTCATATGTTAGTCTTAAATAGACAAAAAACAAACCAAAAAAACAAACAAGCAAACCATTCCTCTGAACGTGGTCAGGTACAAGGGCTGGACTGGAACAAGTAAAAAAGCAGCCAATGTCCAAAGAAAAACTTTGAAAGACCTTCAGAAAGCCTGGAGAAGTATTGCTCAAGACTACTTAAAAAAATTACAAGAAAGTCTGGCTCCTTGGAAGAAAAATATGACAAAATGAGGGGTGCTCAAGACTTCTTCACAGTAATGTATATAGTTAGGCAATTCAATAAAATGGCCTGTAGTGGCATTCAGAGCAGCTTAAAATATGAATATTCGTGAATATTCAGTACCTTTATATGTTTATTTGTGTGCTTACTAGTGTGTCCATGTGTCAATGTGTGTGTGTGTGCGTGTACCCAGAGATCCAGTCCTGTGCAGGCTCAGGAAGGCTCTGTCTCGTTCTAGCCCCCCACCTGGCTCTCTGCGCAGGGCGGTGCGGCCCAGATGACCAGCATATTGACGCAGGAAGGAGGGAGCGCTATGGGAGGCAGGAGGGTGTGCAGTGCACACTACCATGGGCTCTGAGATTCACAATGTAGACAGACAGCCGAGGAGAAAGAGAAAAAAGGCAGAATAGAATAGAGTCCGTAGTGGATGCAGAAGAGAACAGAAAACTCAGAAGGGGAGCAGGTTGACACAAAAAAAGAGAAAGGGGTTCAAACCAGAAAAAAACAGAATAAAGGAAAAGGGGACGAAAAGTTGAGAAACAGGTCAGAGGAACAAAACAGTGAAATTGAGTAAAAGACGACAGGAATTGTAGAAGGGAATGGGAGAAAAAGAGAAAGAGGAAAAAAGACGACACAAGGTCACACACAGACAGACACAGAAAGGTAATAGAACATGTAGGAACAGTACAATATGTAGTAGTAATAGATAAAAGGCTGGGAATGCACACAGCTCCTGTAATCATGCTGTAATCATGCTGTAATTATGTGAGGAGCCGCTGTAGCACGGTAAAAGAAATGAAAATAGAAAGTGTATGAGGCATAAGGCATGCATAGTGGAAAATCTGTTGAGTCATAGACTGATGAAAACTCACTATGAAATAGAGGTAGAAAGAAATGCAGACATGCACACATAAAACTAGAACACACTGTAGGAAACAGGCCACAGCAGTAGGGGAGTAATGAAATCACTGACGTAAGGGCTGGAAGAGATTTTTGGTTGTCTGTAGTTCAAAAGGAATGCCTAGAGGTCAAAAATGCGCTCCTTGACTTTCCCAAAGCAAAGCACCTTAACTGAGGACATTTACATGCAGCATGCATGCACTGTCAGCTTTCTTTCACACAGATTAATGTGAAATTAATGAATCCTGTTAGTAGAATGTGGGTGGAAGCTCACACATCACATCTCCTAGCTTTCAAATAATCCCCTAATTTCTCAAAATTGCTCTTCAAATTTCACTTAGATCACCAAGCACTGGAGGTAAATTCACCAACTGATTCTTTTTTTACTCCGTTTTACTTAAGTAAAACAAGCTAAGTGGTCCAGCAATACACTGACAGAAAGGATCTGCGGTCAACACCAGCCTTGACATTGCTTCTCATTAGCAAGAAAAATGTGAGAATTATTTTCTACCACTCTTTTCTACAGTTTGACTTATACAGAGATAGATGTGTGTGCACCTGGGGGGAGAACGGGAGGATACAGCAAGGGAAAAGGACAGGAGAAGATGGTAATGTAGAGCAGTTGGTTAAAGTTTAATGTCTCTCCTCATCCTTTACATCACTTCCTCCATTCCACTCCTTATCACACTTGCTGGTTGGACACTTTCGAAATGAACCGACACAGCTTAAGCTATCAAAGACAAAAGAAAGGGATATAAAAATAGAAGGAAAAGGAAAAAATGGCAGTGAGGAAAATGAATGGGGTAGAGCTATGGATGTGTTCAGCCCAGGAGCTGTAGTAACAGCAACAGCAAGCATCATCGCTCCTTGAATCCAAACTGCCAAGCAGCCAACAGAACGCAGCTATATTTGAACACTGAGACTTTTTTTTTTATTTATTTTTTTACTGAGACAAAACCATCTGCCAAAGCTGAGACAACCTCCTTTCCCTCTATGTTCTGACAAACACATACAAAGATAGTGTCTGGGTGTAAGGTCTCTGATTCTTCCAAAGTGGGACCTGCAGTCATGGACGATGCCCAGCAGATGGCACCCAGAGTGTCTGAGGATGACACTGCTTTTCAGACTTTCTTCTAGAAGTAAAGATGTTCTCTTTTTCTTATGTGAACACTTTGGGAATTTCCACACATTTCCAGCTTACATTGCGATTCAGTCTTGATAACTGAGTGGTTCAGTGAACTGTGAGGTTAATTGTGATGAAGATTGTGGTAAAGATGATGGTTAAAATGGATGGGTCCGGTGGGTTAAAGAGGTAGACAAAGCTACCGTGAATGTGTTTCCGTTTTGCATTTGCATGTTTGTATGACTTTATGAGTAGCGGATATGAACAAAAAATTACACACACATTTACAAAACACAGGCACATAGGGTTTATGGGCTATTTGCATTAACAAATGCATTATCTCTGGGAGGACATCAGTGTAAATGAATGACATAAAAGTGAGGAGAAGTGAAAGATCTGCTGCCATAATTCTGCATGAACTTCATGCATCACTTACAAGAATCAGAAAGGACCTTTACTTTAACCCTTTCCACCTACACCATCATTTAGTTACTGCCTGCTCTTCTTTTACTGAAGAAAGCTCTAAATGAAGTCATAAAGTCTTGAACTGTTGCAGGACAAGAGCAGCTGTCCTCTAATAACTGCTCCTGTGTGAAAAAGAATTCAGCATAACAGATGTTGGAGTCAAAATAGTCACTGTGCAACTCCCACGAGGGTTATGGAGGTGGCACATCTACTCTTTATTATAAGGACAATACAAGCTGTTTCTCTGTTTCTTCTGCTATGAACCGTGGTACTGTAATTCGAGTATACAGATATGACACACACAGTGTAGTGTAATTGAGTATTACACACACACTATATTTGGGTAACAAAAAATTTTATATGGTTTTGTGAGCTGTTAACTTCGAAATAGGTATTTGTACATATACTGTATGTCTGAGTGGTCATGCCTGCTAAGGTGTCTGTGTGCACGTGTGTGAGGGCACTTGTTCACATCTCTCACCATTGTCCCTGGCTGTGGATGGCTCATCCAAGGCTATCTGTTCTGCAAGTTCAGACAGAGAGTCATCGACGGGCCGAGCGCTGCGTAGAGACATGGACAGCCTACGCTTGATGATCTTCATCCTGTCCATCTTCTCAATCACACCACCGGGGCCCTCAGGCCTGAGGGGGAAGAAAAGCACCACCTTCATTATAATTATATAATCAAAAGCACTACCTGGGTCATGTTAAGAGCTGTGATTATCATCATCAACAACCACCACATCCATGCTACCCTATCGTTCTATAACTGCACAGTTAAACTACTGCAGTGCACATTTTCTACAGTTCTTTGGGCTCCCAGTGATTCTGTTTGCTCATAAAGCATGTGTTCTCATTGTTATGTATCCCAAGAGCAAACACTGCAGAATAAAAAACAAAGAATGAGATAGAGGCAAACCCATAGAGGCGCAGAAAAATAGAGGGAAAGACAATTACAAACAAAAAAGTACGAAAAATAAAACTGAATCGCTGACAATGCAACTTCCCAGAGGTTTCAGACCAGACCAGCTTTCCCAGATGAGTTGTGACTGACATGCATTTCACTGGCTGTTCCACCAACTATATGCAATGAATTCATGGTATACGAGCTACAGTCTAAAGTATTATCATATGACACATTGACACATCTACAGCGAATGTTCTTCAATAGTCCATTTTAAGCTAGTGTCCATATGATAACAACTAAACACTTCTGATGGAAAGTTGGTTTCAAATACTGCACAGTGTCTATGCATCTGCAGGATAGAAGTATCCCATCCTAAAATAAATGTGGACAAAAGGACATACTGTTTTTCCAGCAAAGTGCTCTACATATTCAGTGCTGAACCCACACTGTGTGTTATGTATTTGTGCTTGTATACTTCTTTGAAAGCATCAGTAAGCTTTCAAAGTTATACATTGTTTAGAGTGCCTCTCAGTAGACATTTACTGTCTGGTTCATGAGTGTATGTACAGTAAATGTGCCTCTGCATGTGTGTATTTCTATGTGTGGAAGTCATTTTGTTTGTCTTCTACTCTCTGCCTTACTGGCCTGAAGGTAGACATAGCTATGGCAGAGTATTTCTGTCTCCCTTCCACTTCCTGCTCCTTCTATCAAACCCATAAGGGCTTGTGAGCTGGCACGCAGAAGCACACACACACACACACACACACAGCGACACACACAAATACACATTGCACCCATTGCCTTTCTCTTTGTGTCCAACTTTGGAGGCCTCTACAAAAGCCATTCATCCTTTCAGGCTCTATGTCTTTCAGCCCTATTAGAGACAACCAGTGCTCAGAGGGAATTCAAACATTCGCATTGGGGACAACTGGCCTTTTTTCACCAGAAGATGTGCTTAGGAGAGTATCTATTGCTCACAACATTGCCTCTGCCAGTTTACATGAGATTAGCTTGTTTGCACCTCAGCTGGATGTTTTTCTTTGAGATAAATAAAAGTTGAAAAAGGGAGCAAAAAAAAACCAGAAAAGGGAAAGTAACTAATTTATTTTATATCATGCACTACATAGATTATCAGCATGCAATAAATCCCCCCAATCCTCATTTGCATGCTTTCCCAGACTTCATTAGAGAAGGTGGCGGCTTGGACAAGATTGGGGATTGGGTTCTCCTCATATAACCTTGCAGTGACTATCCATAAATTTTCAGGAAAAAATAGTCTTATTAGGAGGAAACACTTGAGATATAATTTTCTGCCTATTACCCAGATAAATAAATGGCAATGTTATCATTAACACAGACAGATACTGCTGGTATCCACACACACAGACACACGACAATAACCAATTTCCCAGTCTTCATATTATCTGGGTTAAATTAGCATGGATAGTAACGGGAATTTCAGCATCCAGTGGGTCATACAGAGAAACACTTCAGGATATCTCTGTATATATAGTAAATTAGGATTTCCAATTTTATTTATAGAATAATAAAATAAAGGTTAGTGCCTCTAATAGACTGTTACACAAAATAAGCACATAGCATTAATTTTATGCAAATATAACTTACTTATTCCTACTTAAATGGTAAAGTTTGCTGTTTTTAAAGATGTTTTTCATGAAATTCCAGACAGAAAATTTTAATGTGCAAAGGTTAAATCTTCTACTTCGGATACAAATAAAAGCATTTCTTCCTAACACATGCTTCAAATACATTTTTAGTAATTTATTTGCATATTTTGGCATTATAATAATATTTCTTTATGTTTAAATCTTAAATTAGATTTATGTAAATAAACTAAGAGCTATACTGCATTTCATTTTTAACGACAATATAAGATATTTCAGAGTGTGTAAGCACATCAGTGATGGTCAAGAATGAAATGCCTTGAATATGCACTGGATTTTGAGCCTTGTATGGTGCAGATGGAGGTGCAAGTGTGAAAAAGTTGGCAGTGCCCCATCAGTGAATGAGACATGTGGCTCCAGGCTGCAGCATGTGCAGACAGACACCTGGCAAACCACAAATAACTCTGATATGCATAACTCCCACTTAATGGAGGGACACACTCCAGATGACAAAGGCTACACTCATTCTCTAGGACATTCAAAAGTATAACAAGCACTGGTGTTTTAGCTCTGAAAGCAATACAGAGCATAAAACTCACAAGCGTTAAAAAGGAGTGCATAATAAAACAACGCAAGAGAGCAAAGGTCAACGGGGTAATTGATACAAAGCGAGAAAAAGATAAAGCGTCTGACTTTGTACCACACTGTGCACATGTGTTTCCACATGTATGTATGTGTGGCGTGGCTGCATGGATGTGGTAGCCTGGAGGTGAGGTGAACAGACAGACTCCTGAGGAAAAAAGAAGAGGAACAGTCTGATTTATTCAAGACACACCATTTGGGTTGCTAGGTTACAGGCCCAGACTGGAAGTTTCTGTCTATGAGGTGAAGGGAAAAGGAAAAGAGAGAGAGAGAGGCAAAAAAGCTGAGAATTCAAAATTCACATCTCTCAATACTAACACCCAAACATGCCAGTGTCAGCTTCAGAAACCTCCTGCCAAACTTCTTGGGATGCCACAGAGCATCATTCAGCCAAGCTAGCTCTAAGATTCCTCTGCCAATTATGCCACTTTCAGAGAAAAAGTAATGAATGGACCAGAGGACTGATGCCTGCAGAATGAATGTGTAATACATACACAAGCTAGCTGCATCTCTGACACATTCACACAAAAAAATACAGCTGTTTGTGCGACCATGGTCTCCAGTTGCTTCAGCCATACTGTCTTACATCAAGAACCGATTTTTCTTTCCTTTTCATCACAAATAAACAAGCATTATTCCACAATTCAATGACACTTGAATCATACGCATGCATGCACACACATGCAATGTGGCAGAGTGGAACAGGCACTCAGTGCCACTCCACTGCCACAACACTGCTTTTGCACAGCAGCCTGGGGATGCATGAGTAATGCACAAATCTGCCCAACTACAGAATCCTACACACATCCACCCAGACAATAGTCCCTTCTCATTATAAACCCAATGGCTTCTTGTCTGCATCCCATCACTAAATCTGAATCTCCAGAGACAGATAAAGAGAATAATTTATGAAAAGAAGTCAAATTAATGAGCAGCACGAGACTCAAAACAAATAACATATTGTAAAAGACTAAGCAAAAGATCTGGAATGCCATTATGTGCCACAAGAGGAGGATGGAGAAGAGAGTGTGACTGTATGATTGTTGGCAGATCTGGCTCATGAGGATCAGAGAAAGTACAGAAAGATTAGTACACGTTCATTTCAGCCTTTGCAATGTGGCTGAAATCATTATCATGATATTAATACAAACAGACTTCGGATATCTCAATGGCAAATGTATACCTTTTACTGTTACTTATTTCTTCACACATAACATTATGATAGCATTATGGTAACAATAACATAAAGTATGTAGGCCTATATATGTAAGTAGCTCTAAATAGTTCATTTAAGAACATTAGGATAACACTACATTACAATATTGTCATCCATGGAAAGTTGGCCCAGTGTAACTTCTGAATAACTTGACATCCAAAACTTTATCATTTGTAACAATAAGAAAATTAATAATAACCTGTTCTGGATATAAACTACATTATTTGGTTTTAGAAATAAACAACATTCAAGAAGATGTTTCCTATGTTATTAGCTGATTTCATGACAACACATCCCGACTGTGTGAAATAAAGAGCCCTTTGCCAAAAAAAGAAGCGGAAAAATAAGAGTACAAGGGTCAGGGAATCATGACTGCAAATTAAAATACATATACAAAAGTATCACAGGATTATTACTGTTCATGGATTATTAGTGCGATTTTTTTTTTTTTTTTATCCAGTCGGGGTGCATTGCAAGGGCAAAGGAACTAACGGATGCGCACGGTGTTCAATCTGGACATCCCACTTTGAGATGTCCATAAATTATTTAGCGTAAAGCGATACTCCCAGCACGCTGTTAAGAACTAATGTTGAGACCTGCGTTTACCGGTAGCATTAATTGTTCAACGTATGCAGTGTGGGTTTATGGCGAACATCCACGAGGTTATCGACAGCACTGCAGGACCGCAGCACACTCTCACTGGACTGACGAGAAATCCCGTACAGTCTCGACGTGACACACAAGTGAGCAGCAAAAGCAGCCCCTCACACAGCACCACGTACAGCACACAGACCAAACATACACGGTGGCGCTCTATGTCAGGCCTGGCTGGGAGATTCCTCCACCTTCCAGGCCTTTTGTGCTTTTGGCCAGTTCCTCTCTCCCCGTGTTTTCCTGACGCGAGTATCCGGTAGGAGGAGAATCCGGCAGGGCAAAGAAAAGTTACACATCAGCCAAGCAAGCTCAGAAACTCTCAAGAAGATGGTCTTGGGTCATCTTTGATGCTATCCTGACCTTTAAGTTTCCATTTACACGGCTTAGGGCGCTGAAATGTTTCCAGATTTTAGGATCTATTGCTCAAGGGACTTACATTTGGATTGGACTTTGGTGCCCGTGTCGCCATTTATCGGCTTTATCTGCTACTGCGATTCAGTTTCCTGCAGTCATCTGTACCTTTTCCACAGTTGTTCCACACAGACGCGCAGTCTGACCACAGTCACACGAACTTATAAATGGTATCTTTGTTTATCGAGTCGAAAAATAAGCCCACCTGGAACCTCAGGTGATAGGACACCCGTGGTTATGTATCGGTGCTTGTTATTACACAGTCACAACGACGAGGCCGAACATAAACAAACAAAAAACACCGCTGACACTGACCTGCTAGTGTTTCTGCTGCAGGAGACTATTGTTCCACTTCTGTATGGTAATCCAGGCAGCACGCTGGGATGAAGCCACTGCGACAAGTTCCTCCAACTACTTTGCTGCAAAATACACCAGATTGCCCCCTACCCTTCAAATAATTCTTATCGGAGTGCCCTACGGTGTGTCGCAGTGTCCCGTCGCCTGAACAAGCACATAGCTGATCCGCTGTACTTCATTTTTCGTGTTAACTTTCGCTTACAAACTGCACCGTCCCGTCCGGTGATGATCAGCCATATCGCTGCTGCTGTGTAGATCCCAAGTGGAAGCAGTGGCGTGATCCCGGAAAACACCGCAAGGGGTGAACGCGTGCGTATCGGAGCCTGTAGCATCCAACCCCTCCACCCCTTAACAGTCTCTTTCTCAAGAAAAAGGGGGAGGTCAGATAGATTAATTCGGGGGAGCACCGTCACCGGGGAAATTAGCCTTCATTATCCAAGCCCGTTTCCATCCAAATATGCACCTCAGAGAAAATTCCTAGTGAATTATGCATGGAAATTATGGAAATTCAACAGAATGAGCCACCCCTGCATAGTTGGCATCAACATGAAGGGAAATACTGCCAAGTTTCGCTTGCCGCGTTAAAAAAAAAAAAAAAAAACACATTCTTGAAGTTCTATAATTGTGAAGTTTAAATTCATCATTTAGCCTTCACATCTCACCTGTTTGTTAAGTTTCTTCTCTGTAAAACACACCTATAACCCTCAGCTGTCTCGAGCTTTAATTACACTCCTTAATAGCCCCGTTACATGCAGTAATAACCTTATTGACCTTTTCAGCTTTATTCTCCTTTTAAGGTGGCTACTATAGAGCTACTGTAGAACATTTTTATACAGCTTCGCATGCTTTTGAGCAAAAATGATAGTAAAATATGTTATTACTTGTTTTTCAAGGGAATCACCTGGATTCCCCGCCAACTGCGTGGGAAATCATAGATGACACAGCAAACAGTTGATGGGGAGAACTCTGCCTGCTGACCTTCACCGCCACCATGTGGCTAAAGTAAGAAGCAGAAGCCCGTTTTCATTTATAAGACAGATTCATTCAATGGGGCAAATCCTACAGAGACCGTTTGAAGTAGCTCCTATACACGTAGCATGCGTAGAAGGGGAAAAAAAAAAAAAAAAGTTTTGTCTGGCTGCTAAAACTGCGCCAGAATGTTGCCTTTGAGCTGCAACTTAGGAGGCATTAAAAAAACAAAAGCACACAAATTATAATAATGATCAAGTAAAATAATCCCAGACATGCAATATACATCTTTTTTTTATTAACATCAACAAGAACACATGAAAGGGCTCCCTATACAATTCAAAACCCACATAAATATATCTTATAGATCAGAAGTTAATGGCACTAAAAAAGGAAAGTGAAAAAGGCTGTTTTAACCTCCTGTGACCTGTGCTCTTGTTTGGGATGCATTTTTAATTTCTCCTATAGCTATTTGTGATTAGTTGGACCTGATAAGTACGTAAACTAAGGTTCTTCTTTGAACAGGAAGTCGTTACTTGTTACATAGTTGTTACATAATTTTTTTCTTCAAAAAAAGTATGCCCTCATAAGGGGACAATGTTCTTCTTCTTTCAGCCGCTCCCTTTAGGGGTCACCACAGCGGATCATCTGTCTCCACCCTCACCCTATCCGTAGCATCCTCCTCTATCACACCAACCTTCTGCATCCTTCACCTCCTTCACTACATCCATGAACCTCCTCTGAGGTCTTCCTCTTTTCCTCCTGCCTGGCAGCTTCATATTCAGCGTCTTTTGCCCAGTATATCCATTAACCCTTCTCTGCACATGCCCAAACCATCTCAGCCTTGCCTTCTCTAACTTTGTCTCCAAACCGCTCAACCTGAGATGTCCCTCTGATGTACTCATTTCCTCCTTACTCCCAATAAAAATCTTAGCATCTTCATCTCTGCCACCTCCAGCTCCTCCTCCTGTCTTTTTGTCAGTGTCACCTCCAAACCATACATCATAGCAGGTCTCAATACCATCTTTTAAACCTTCCCTTTCACTCTTGCTGCCATCCTTTTGTCACAAATCACCTCTGACACTCGTCTCCACCCGCTCCACCCTGCCTGCACTCTCTTCTTCACCTCTCTTGTGCACTGTCTGTTGCTTTGGATGGTTTACCCCAGGTATTTAAACTCATTTACCTTCATTATCTCTGGTCCTTGCAACTTCAATATGGGGACAATGGGTTTGTTTATTTATTTATTTTTTATACTCTGTCATTTGTTGTTGTGTGTTTATGTTATTTCTTAGCTGTTCAGCACTTTGGTCAACAGCTGTTGCTTTTAAATGTACTATACAAATAAACTCAACTTATTTTACAGTGTAATACAATAAAGTGAGCTTTGCTCAACATAGTATAAAACACTTTTGATCAGAATGAAGTATAAGGTGCAAGAAATGAAACATCCCCATATGGAGACATGGGGTCACATGAGATTATGTATGAATGATAGGTATGCATTCAAAAACCAGGGTATAATAAGTGAATAAATGCATAATATTATCACAGCTTTTGTTAGAGAACGAAGATATACCCATTTATAAATACAGTTTATTAAAAGATAGCTTGAGACTGCTTTTATTTGATGACTAATCAGTAATATGTGGACTATAAAAAATTAAGATATCTCAAGTTGCTTTTGATTTTGGCTCCATCTGTCTCTGTAACCTCCCCTCTTTGCTGAGGACAGAGATGTTATATAAAAGAGGTATGACATTTTTTTCTCCCATTATGCTTATTTGACAACTACTACATATTAACATTTTACAGCTCATGGGGTCATAAAACATAAAAAGGGCAGTATTAAACTTAACAAAATGACTGCACTCACTTGTCTAGGAGTTGTTGCACCAGCCAGTTCGTCTCTAAACCTCTCAGAGGGTCAACTGCGTGGAGCCTGAAGAAGTAAAATCACGCTGTAGTTCAGCAAGGCTCAGAGAAAAGTTGGAAATAATTTTAATAAATAAATAAATAAATAAATACAAGCTCTTTTTGTTCGGGTGTTCGCCATTAGAGGCCGCTATCGATTTACCAAAGCCTCAGAAACGGCGGCTTCCTCCATCGTGACTCGTTGGCGTGTCCGTCCTGTTGTTAGGCAGGTTGTCAGGGGCAGCGCATCTGTTAGCTAGCAGAGGATTAGGGGACTTTAGTTAATGATGAACTATTTATTAAACAAGGACTGCGGCTGTGGGCATATTTGCTTTTTCGTTCGGAGCTGTCTAATTTCTTTGGGTAAAAGCGGCAGAGACGACAGCGTGGATTTCTCTCGAAACAGCCAGAGCTTTGCCACAAACTAGCTAGCTAGTTGAGGTTTGCTAACTTCGAGCCATCAGACAAACCAAACCTGGTTGAGTTTTGCAATAACTTTTACACAGTAATCATACATATTTATAGCCAGCTTTCAGTTGGTGCAATAAATAAATAAATAAATAAATAAATATGGAAGCCGCTCAGGAATATTTAAAAGAGCAGGACGAATTTAACGGCAGTGACGAACCGTCATCTTCACCTTACAATTCCCCGTTTCGCTCCACTCGCCTGCACATCCAGAGGAGTAATGTCTGCTCTCGGGCTTATTTCGTCGTGGTCATGGTCTTCTTTCATGTTTACATCCTAAATGTTATCGCCCTGCTGCTCTACGTGCACTACAACAACGGGCCCGGGGATCTAGTGAGTGGAGAAGGAGGGTCCTCAGCCGCGGACAGCGACAATGGAAACAGTTTACCCCATCCTGCCCCGTCCTCCAGAGAGCTCCATGTGGAGGACTACAGTCAAAGTTTCAGTCTCCCTCGCATTGAGGGGATACGGGTAAGAAACGGGCATAATATCGATTTGATGAAGTGTGCCATTTCGACTACGAAATTATTGCTCCCACATCCATTATATCCTGTGAAGTTATCAGTGTCTTTTTTTTTTTTCTAGTTAACGTTGTTTTAGCTTCATTTGGCCAACCTACATTTAAATCATTTAGTGTGATTTAGAAGTGCTATAGCAGTGTCCACGTACTAAATATATAGTACCCAGTTATACAACCCTTATTTATTCCATTATTAGTCCAGCATCTTTGCACTCTGCACCATTGCAGATATTACATGTGATGCAGATTTTACATATAAATCTGGAAATATGCCACACATGTTGTTATTGTCTGTTTGTGTATTTTGTTAAGTACATTGGGAGCAATGAAAAAAAACAGAGCCCAGTTCCTTGTTTGTGTACGCATACTTGTCTAATAAAGCTGATTCAGAGGTTTGTTTTTTTTTTTTATTTCTTTTTGTGCATCTGCAGGTTGGACATGTTCAGAGGATGTCCCTTGTCCCAGACAAAACACATGAAATGAAGACACTCAGCCTGAAACCTTTGTTGTTTGGTAAGCCACAGAAATAAAGACCAGCAATAAAAAAAAAAAACCACCTGTATATTTTCTAACATCTTTTATTTCTTTAAACTCCTCTGCTTGAGTGACACATTGCTGATGCTGATTGAGCACCGTTGTCATCGTCTTATTGGCTATTAGTTTTTTAAAAAACAATTGTTTGGATGTGATTTGGAAAACAAAACAACAAAATAAACAAGAAAGGGTGTATTTACAGGCTTATGATTAAATTCTAAACACTATCCCCTAACCATAGCAGTTTAGTGCTTGTTTCAGTTCAAATCAGCTATTCAGCTTTTTCTATCTGAACATATAATCCTAGTTCCTGCATCGGTGTTGTTTCCACTTGCGTGCAGCTGCCATCAGGTTCTTGTCTCGTCTCTGCCAGGCAAAAGCTTTGTTGACCACCAGGTGCTCCCCCTGCACTGTGCCTGTCACGAGGAAGGTGCCGCCTCGTGGGTGTTGGCGTGTCATGTTCCTCACGCAGGTGGCGTCTCTCTCCAGCCACAGCTCAATACGCGAGCGCAACTGCCTGCCTAACAAGGGTCCCTGCTTCAGGACATCCAGTTTACCAGCCAATGAGAACTGAGATAGACTTACTGGACTGTATTTGAGTCTTGTCAGGCGTAGTTTCACGACTGGGAAGATAACAGATAAGCACAAGTTCCCAGTCACATACACTGCTTACTGAACCTTACATTCCTGTGATAATTGTAAAAAAAAAATGATACTTACCAAAATCACTCCCACAAAAGGTCTCAAGTAAATCTTTTGATGAGGAGGCCTCCTCCAGCTCACAGTCCTGACAGCTCGCCTGTGGTACTGAAATAGTTAAACCACTAATTGAACTTCACTGTTGAATGAAGTCAACTTCAGCAGGTGCATCTGTGTAGTCAGTTTCTCACCTTTACGCCCCACTGTGTCAGCAGTGGTGTTGGTGGTGGAGGAGATGCACATGAGATGGTCCGCGGGATACTGGTCGCACCGCAGAATTTCAGGCCAGGGGTAGCCATAGCAACTCATGATTGGTGCGCAGCTGTCCCGTACAGATTCACACAGACTCCTGCAGGGTGAGATAAATCTGATGAAGAAGAGATGGAGAGGGAAGATGGGCAGCAATTAGTAGATGAAGGGATTGGAATCAATACCACAGTGGTAGACAACACAACACTTGATTAGAGGAGATTTGGTGCTTGTTTTTTGTTTTTCACACCTGAGAGGTGCTAATGTGACAAAGAGGAGATTTAGGTTTTTTGGTGGCCTGGATTCTCTGTGAAATCAGGGCTTTTCCACTGAGACCACTGCACAGTTTGCATAGTTGTCAAAAGAGTTATCCCTTGATGGCTGTGCTCCTAAATAACATTTTCATTAACCTAGGATTTTAGAATTTTTATTTCTTTTAATAAGTGGGGGTACTTTTGGTTATCTTCTGCCTTCAATGATCATGACTGCTACACTATTGCAATATCAGTTCCTACAAAAAGTCAGATTACTTGAAAAATTTGCCAATATAAAAGATATCATATGTAAACTTACCTGTCAAGGCAGATGGGAGCAAAGAGAGAGCAGAGGAAGATGCGGGCATCGGGGTGGCACTCTCTGGCAAGTAGTGGCAACCAGCTGGCACTCTGTTGTACAGCCTCAGCTGGAGTCTCATGGCCCAACAGGTTGGGCATTCTCATGGTGTTGTAGCCAATGTTTTGGCACAGGGCCATGCCCAATGGGATAGAGACACAGCGAGAGGAGCTGCTGGGTTCCCATAGTCTGTCTTCACTGATAGAAAGTGTGGACTTGAAGTTAGTAATACCAGCCTCTCCTAGTACCTCACCATCCTCTCCTGGAAACACTCCTGGTTTAGAAACACGGGTTTCTCCAAATCTAGTTTCACTGTTGTCCACGATACTTGCCCTCTGTCCCTTGTCCTTTACTCCAGATCGAACCTTACCCTCTGCCTTCACTCGTCCCTCCAGCCCTGCACTTAATCTCCCAGGACTCAGCGCTAATAGGCTGATGGGCCCAGAAAGCAGAAGGATGAATAGCAGGGAGGCTGAATGGGAGGACATTCTGGATATTTAATGAGGACAAAACACTCCAGAAGGCAAAAAGTAGGAGAAATCCTCAAGTGTATCTTTTGAGTAATTGATGATCTCTGTGTGAAAATGATGGAGAGGATGGCAAAATAGGTGTATTTATAGTGGGTGGTGAGCAGATCTGCATAGGAAGGGGGTAAGGGGTGGTGTAGAGAACAGTTAGGAGAAGGAGTAGGGTGCATATTAAAATGTCAAGAGAGACATGGACCCACTTGCATTTATCAGCATATATAAGTGTGTATTACAGAGCTAGATGGATCATTTGGCATTTCCATACTTTCATGCCCACAGTGTGAATTCAGGAAGATGCAGACCCTGGTGTAGTGAAACTCATCAGTCCTTTCCAACCTACATTTTCATTCAGTCCACACTTAACTACCTTGTTTCCCTCTGCTGTCTTTGTTTGTACTTTTTTATGTCCCTCTTATATTGTTTATAAGTACTTATTGCTCATGAGAAACTTATTATGCTCTTAATAGTAAAGAGACAGTTAACTGCCCACAGGAGGAGGTCATTTTCGACAGAAATATTCAAGAGAAGTTAATCAGAAATTCTCCCAGAATGACAGAATGGCTGAGACCTATATGCAGATATAAAAATGCACGCTCATGCATTGTATGTGTATAAACATTTGCGTAGGATGCAAACAAAATTGGTGTTGTCCTGCTGTGTAGCCATGGCCTGATTCCTGTTCAGACAAGCAGGTCACTTCCTTTCCGGGGGAGAAAGAGACAGCGGTGGGAGGGAGAAGAGGAAGGCTCAGTCCCCCTTTATTCATATCAGTTATCGCGATTAATGAGGCTTGACTGGACTGGGGATTAACCAAGGGTGCAATGTAAAAGGCACGGGTGACAAACAAGGCCCCTACTGTACAAGCGCCAAACTTGCCGGAAGCCTTTTATTAGGATGGAAAATGTTTGCCTTTATACTGTAACTAAGGGAATACATACATTTTGGTGGTGTAACATATTGTCTAGGAAACACAGGTGGACCTACTGAAAGAAATGTTTAGGCGCAGAGACCAAAATGGACAATTAGGAACCTCTTTTTTTTAATTTATTTTTTTTATTGACAAACATTAATTTTACAAACTGTAAGGCAGTTTGTCATTACAATCCGGATTGCCCTGATGTAGAATGAACTAACACAGCATTAGAGACATAAAATTCAAGAGTCCAAATAAATAATATACAAAAAAGAGAAGAAATATGTACAATTTATTCTAATTAGAGCAAATTCCAATTGTCCTTTTTGGATAAAGAAAAGAAATCTTCGGCATATTCAGATTTCAGTAACTGCAGGGATTTAATATAAAGTTGAATTTCATTTTAATAACATAAAGATGAAGTATAAAAGAAAGTATATCATGTGTAAATGAGGAGAAGCATACATCATTGTCATTCTGTAAGCAGTTTGTTCTAATTAAAAGAAGTAGTTCCTGACTCCCAGAAGCATACACTGTCACCCCTCAGCCCAGTTGTCAGTCATTAAAACTGTATGAGAGATAAAGCATAATACAAATTACTCACTATGAGTGATAGAGGGGAACAGTTTGTTCTTGTACAGTATACAAATTCTATGTGTGTCAGAACACATGTCAAACAATTGTAGATGTGTCTGGCTTTTATCAGAATTCACTATAAGAGGCAATCTAAATAATCAGTTTAATCGTTGTAAGATCAAACCAGCACTGTTAACAGAAATCTCTCTAAGTCAATTAAGGTCAGTCACTCAACTTTTCATATGTGCAATAGATTAATTTCATTTGTGTGTAATAAATCTTCTTGATAGAATAGACATCAGTAATTACTGGTATCAATCAGTAGCTGAAAAGAAATTGTATTTTTATTTGCTTTTTATCAGTGTATTGTGTGTACGTTGACTGAACAGTGTTTTAATGTAAAAGTTAATAACTGAGCAAACTCTGAATCTCAGCCACACGCTTTTGATTAGCTGATCTTATTTTGATCTGATAGACCATCTGTCATTATTCCTCACCTTAGTCATTGTTAGAATTCATTTGTGATATCAAAAACCTGCAACAGAGTTAAGGTAACACATTTTTTTCATGGGGAAATTTTAGATTCCCCTGACTCCATAACATTTGTAATGGAAAAACAAATGGCTTTGTGCATAAGATAGTTTTTGTGAGTCTGTGAAATACATTTCTATTTCATGCAGCTTGTAGTCATATATGCCAAAGATTCCAGTGCATCATAACATCTGCCACTGTTGTCTTTATGTTCCTGTCAGAGATCCCTGGCTTCCTCTCTGAGGAGGAGTGCCGTGTGGTGGTGCAGCTGGCTCAGCTCAAGGGCCTGATGGACAGCCAGGCAACAGCATCCAGCCAGGGACAAGAGGAGTCAAACCAGCCACTGCTTTCTCTCAGCACAGAAGAGGTCTTCAGTCTATTGGACTTGAACCAAGACGGGCTGCTTCAGAAGCAGGAGGTGACGAAAGAGAAACACTGTTCATCTGCAGTTGCAGGAGGAAAATTGATTTCCAGAAAGCTCTTTTCTAAGTAATGTAAAATTAGATGAACTGTCAGAACATGTTTTGCTTTCTGGTGAAATGAGAAAAACACTCTGGTCTTTCCTCTAGATTGTGAGTCATTCACATTCCCAAGATGGAACTTGGTTGAGCCCTGACAATCTACGGCAGATACTGACTGGTCTGGAATCCTGCCCAACAGGTCTGTTCTCATGTGGTTCAATTTTTCCGTTCTGAGTGATTCCATTTGGAAATAGCACGATTGTATAAAGAAGTAATTGAAATAAATTTTAAAGATGCTGGTCAAAACGTAATGAATTCATCTTTATGCCACCATGTTGTACCTTTTGTCATTTGAAAGGATTTTTTTCTCATTTCTGATTTGGCTTTTTGAAGCCTATATCCAAAAAATATTGAATCCTAAGAAACTTAATGTCAGAATGTGAAAACATGTCATCTAATCCTACCATTCATTTCTAGCTAGTTGAAATTTGTCTCTGTCTGATTTCAGTACACTTATGTTCTCAAATTAAATAAGTGTAGGTCAAATTCAAGTGTGCAACTAATAAATCCACTAGGCTAGTCTCCTTCAGTTGTGTGTTAGTGCTTCTGCAATGGCTGTGTACTGGTAAGAGTAGAGTTAACTGCTCACTGGTAGCTGTGATTGCGTGCAAGTCTGTGAGTGGCAAGGCAGGAAGAAGAGTGACACCGTTTTGACCTGATAGCATTGTGCCAGGCGTTCTACGCATCCCAGTCCGGATGTGCCTCGTCCTATCTCATTAAAAACCGATTATTCTCCAACCTCTTTTCTTAATTTTCCCCCGGATACCCTGTATCCCCCAACTCCCTCCTCCACACTTTTTGGTTAACCCACCCCCTCTTCTCCAACCGTCTCTCCTCTGGCACCCTAGAGCTATTGTTGCGGCTGGGGCGCTGTCTCCCAGGGGAACTGATGGGGGCCAGACAATCATTTAGCTGACAGTAAACGCACACAGACGGACAGAGAGAGAAGGAATAGAAGAAAAGAAAGAATGGAGGCTGTTTTAACCTACTGTTTCCTCTCGTAGAATTTAAGACTAAATCATACTGAAACTGGAATCATGACACTGCATAACTGAAAGACTCGTTTCTTCTTACTTCTGTGTATGTTTGGCAGGGATGCTGACATTGGGGGATTTTAGACATGTTTATGATGTGTCCCAGCATCCAGGACATGAGAAAGGTGGGAAACTTCATAGTCAGTTCAAACAGAGAAGCAAGCACACCTGGCTTTACCAAGGCCCAGGATCTCACTATGTGCTGCGCACACTCAGGAACAGGTCACTACCTTCACATACACATACACTTTATCATGCTGTTACTCACCCATATTCCTGTAACTGAAATCTGACTTTTTGTTATTTTTTCGTTTTTTTCGTTTTTTTTTTTTTAACTTTTACACAGAGTAACCAGTCTGACACGTCTGCCCTCTGCACTGGTTGAATTGAGTGAACCACTGCAGATCATTCGCTATGAACATGGAGACTTTAGTAATGCCCACTATGACAGCAGCCCTTCCCATTCAGAAACTACTTGTGCACACACACGATTGGCAGGAAACACATCTGCTCTCACAGAGGTCCCTTGTCGGTATGTATGTTTTCTGTTGTAATGTAATGTAACTATTTTTTTTACAACATAATTTTTGTTGTCTGCTTTCAAAATGCACGTGTATTAACGGGCAGTTGTCAACGTTTCAGGCAGTTTCACAGTGTTGATGCAACAGAACAATATCCCCCCCCCTTTTTTTTTTCTTTGCATTTAACTGTATTTATTGCTCCCTTTCTTGTTTTACTCCAGGTATCTTACTGTTTTATTCTACCTCAGCTCTGTAGAGGAAGGTGGTGAAGCCACCTTTCCTGTGGCAGACAATCGTACCTATGAAGAGCAGGTGAGAGTGCCTTCATATTCAACCGTCATAAACCAGCACCACTTGTCTTCCTTTTTCCACTGTTTGCATCTGCTTCTGATGATTCAGACATGATGGCCCATGACAACAAAATCTGACACTTACTAGATTAGACAGAAGCCATTTACATTTTTTTTTTTGCGTGTGTCCTAGGCACTTGTCCAGGATGGAGTTGATTTAACAGACACAGAGGGGACATGTAGTAGAGGGAATCTGAGAATTAAACCTACTGCTGGGACAGCTCTCCTGTGGTACAACCATCTCTCTGATGGTAGAGGTAAGAATACAGTAGAAGATTTTAGCTATATTTATTGCACAGACATGGCTAGTAAGTGGTCCAGTATGCTGATTTTGTCTGCTATTCAATTCAGTTTCATTTCAGTTTTATTAAATTGATAAAAAAAAAAAAAAATCTCTGCACATCTGAATGAGTGGCAGGAAAGTGCTTTGTAAAGCATTTAAATGGCTCATTTACTACTGAATTATTTCATGAACAGGATCATAAATCACTCAGTGTGACAACATTAGACAGCATTCATGTAACCTCACAATTCATCAGATCCAGAGCACAAATAACTAGGTTTAAAAGCACCAAAGCTAAGACTCTTCAGCAATTAAAATATCATATCGCACTCTGAAGTTCTTAATAACTTAAAAACATTTAGTATGATAGGTAATGTTATACAGTAATGGTAAAAAGAAAGTGCGCCCTCTTTCAGTTCTAAGGTTTTAGATATCAGGACATAATAAATGGTCTTAAAATTAGGGAAGTACAACCTCAGATGAACAATATGACATTACATATTACACATTCATTTATTTAAAAACAACTAAGCCAAAAAGCAGAAGCATTGTGTGAAAAATGTATACCCCATGATTGAATGACTTGTAGAACCACCTTTAGCTGCAGTAACTTGAAGTAAGGGTTTTCTGTATGACTATGAGTCTCTGACTTTATCAGTCTCTGACATGTGGAGGAATTTAGGCTCATTCTTCTTTACGGTGTTGCTTCATTTAATTGAGGTTTCTGGTTATTTGCTTATGCACAGCTCTCTTAAGGTCCCGCCACAGCATTTCAGTCAGGTTGAGGTCTGGACTTTGACTGGGCCATTGCAACACCTTGGTTCTTTTCTTTTTCAGCTATTCTGTTGTACATTTGCTGCTGTGCTTGGGGATCATTGTCCTGTTGCATGACCCAGTTTCAGCCAAGCTTTAGCTGTCAGACAGATGGCCTCACATTTGACTCTAGAATATTTTGGTATACAGAGGAGTTCATGATTAACTCAATAATAACTGTAAGGTCCTGCGGCTGCAAAAAAAATCCGAAATTATCACCCCTCTACCACTGTGCTTGACAGTTGCTATGAGGTGTTTGTGCTGATATGCTGTATTTGATTTTCACCAAATGTGGCGCTGTGCATTATGGCCAAACATCACTTTGGTCTTGTCCGTCCAAAGGACATTGTTCTTAATGTTTTGTGGTTTGTTCAGATACTACTTTGCAAACCTAAGCTGTTCTTTTTAGAGAGTAGAGGCTTTCTCTTGGCAACCTTTCCAAACAAGCCATACTTGTTTAGTCTTTTTCTAATTGTACTGTCATGAACTTTAACATTTAACATGCTAACTGAGGTCTGTGAGTCTTAGATGCAAGGTAAGGGTGTGCTTAATTTTTCCACACACTGTTTCTGCATTTTGGCTCAACTTTTATAACAAATAAATGATGACACGGTGTAATATGTCATGTGTTGCTATTCGTCTGAAGTTGTATTTAACTAATTTAACAACCTGCTAAGGACCAGATGATTTTTTTAAATTATGTCCTGATATATAGAACCTTAGAACTGAAAGAGCGTGTACTTTCGTTTTCACATGATTATATTTAATTTGGAGTAAAATGGTCAGCACAATGCTGCAAATGTCACATCTGTAAATCATCAAATTGTACATCTCAAAGTTCAGTACTCTAGTAGCTGCTAAACCTTTTCCTTGTTCTTAAACACGTCTTCTCCCCTGGCTTCCACAGGTTGGATGGGTGAGTTAGATGAGTATTCCCTTCACGGCGACTGTCCAGTCAGACGTGGGGTGAAATGGGTGGCCAACAGCTGGGTAAATGTGGACCCAGATTACCAGCAACAAGCCCGCTACCAGAGACTAGTTGCTCAAAGTCATCAAGCTAAATCGGGCATGGATTATCAGTCTCTCTCACACAGTGACCTCCACCAGGATCTATAGCTGGCTGTTTTTATTGACAAAAGTAACTCTAATTTTAAAACTAGGCTGGTTTTGCGTAACTACAGCCAGTGAGGTCTGACAGATTGTTTTTCCCCACATTGCCAGATGTTATAATCAGATTGAAAATTGCACAAACTAGCATTGCTTATCAGATCTCTTCTCATTTCAGTGAATCTGTCTTGGACGTTTAGTGAATTTTATTAGGGATTTTCATTTGCAGTTATGGAGACTTCATTGATTTCCTCACAAGATATTTATAAAGCATAATTAATAAGTACAAATAAATTTAACAGAGAGAATGCCATTCTTTATGAAAATCGCGCCTTACAAATATAGAGTAATAGTTACATTATATATGGGCTCCATGTGTGAATGGGAAAAGATGCAGTCATGTTTAAGAGATAAGCCTGCTTACCTTCTTTCCTTTTAGATTTACTACGCTGCTCCTCTTACAGGTCTGTTATTTATTGTTATGGAATTCAAGCCTTTTGTTACAAGCCATATTTATCACAATATTCATAAGTGAATGTGTTCCCGAGGGAAATTCTTGTGAGATCTTGTGTGTCTGTTTTGTTCATCAGTTTTGCTTACAGTGAAAATGAGTTTTCATCATGGTGTGTCATTTAATAACGTGATTGCAGGAATATTTTACACTGTACAAAATGATCACTTGTCACACTAGCTGTGCAAGGCCAGTCTTTCAGGAGTAATTTAAATTAGATTTCTAGTATTTCAACTTGTGTGTTTTTATTCTCACAACTCAAACATATTTAATTGTCTGAGACTATTTAAGTGTAATTTATTGTCACCGTCTGGTGATTTAAGTTAAATGAATGCATATTTATAAAAGCTTGATGTTGCACTGAATCTGTCTCTGTGTTTTATTGTGTTTGATATGTTATTAAATACAGTATACAAAGCAATGGTACATAAATATTAGTGGTGTTGTGTAACTGTTCATGTGGTTATATATACAATGACCACTAGGTGTCGTCCAACATCATGTACAGCGATTTCTGTACCTTTGAATACGAGGTAGTTATGATGTACATGGGGAGCTTGTCAGCACCGGTTCCTTTGGATAAGCCACTGATGCGTCAGCGCATATGTGTCACTGACGTTGGGTGATGGCACTTTCGCATTCTGGGCGTGTGTAAGCTCATAAAACTCAATTTCAAACTAACTGAAAACCAAAAACAAACATCTTGTAATTGTTCAGATCACAAAAAGTAGCTGCAAGATCTTCATTGACAAACAATAAGTAGCCCTGCATTAAAAATGTTTCCTTATGAAGTAAAAATCAG